>CM038794.1:255878738-255939747 GCA_021764765.1 Vicia sativa | reverse complement strand
TGGCAGTAACTCAAGCAGTAGTTTCAAGACTTGAATAATACGATGTCTCATTCGAGTCATTCGAGAAAGGTAGTGCGGAGACCACTTTACGTGGTTTAACAAACATGCTAATGACCTTATCTATTCTGCATCGACAGAGTCCTCGTAACAACCCGCATATCGATAATATCAGACTACCTCAAGATCCCGGATCCCCGGCGAGCGACCACGCCCTACTTTCCTCTCATGTACCGACGTATCAAGCCTCAGTAAAGTTATTTCAAATTTAAAACTTTTAACGAAACCGATGGGTTCTTAGGTGATGTCGAGCAAAGTCGAAAAGAGGACCGCAAGTTACGTGACTGACTGGGGCAAACCGCATAGATCAAGAGTGTTATTAAGCAACAGTCCGCTCATTGGTGTTGTGGAGCATATGGATGCCAACAAAGTCGAGAAAATTCAAAATAGAGGAAAAGATTTCAAACCAAACATGCAAGAGTGGGACCTAAAAGAATCATACAATATAACTAGTTCCCCGTGAACGAACTACTAAAGGTTAGCCTTCAAGTTCTATTTACAACCCTAAGACGAGGTGTACATTTAACTATAATTAAATTGAGAAAATATCCTAAAGTTTCTAAGAAACACATGGTATTACACTCCTACAATTAGTCGATCTAAAATGACAAAGGAGAAACATGCTTTAAACCATACAACATAATCGAAACTCGAGAATTAAGTAAGTATTAATTCAAATAGATGTAAACTCTACAAATCAAGAGCCAATTCATATTCAATGATCTCAAACAAAATATACAAGAAAAGTCATGATTAAAACATATTTGTGCACAAAACTAAGTCAAAACTACTCTATAGTCACCTAAGGGTTAACTATCATGGTACCCTTAATCATATGACTCAATTATCAATTATAAACCAAGGTGAGAACTACTCAAATGTAAACATGTTAATTAAGAGGTTACTTGAATGTTAGAAATAAAATTAGACAATCGTGATGCAAAAGATCGATTCCTAACTTGGTGAAATAACAAGCAATTATACATCTTTGTGTTCGCACAAAAGAAAATCTGATAAAGACCTAAAAGATCTAAAATTATGAGAAAAATATCTAAAAGTCACTTTAATACATCATAGAATCGAAAATTATTTTTAGGAATTTTGTTGTTAAGAAACGATCAAAAGTCGATCAAAATATACAAAGTATTGTGAAAACCATTTCTAAACATGTTATCGAAAATCGACTAAAAAACTAATGGAAATTAATTATTAAAATCCACAAAATATCAAAAATATCCTAAGACATTAAAAATTCAGAACCTATTTTATATATTTTTATGAGTCAAACAATCGAAATTACTAAGAAATTGAAAATGTCAAGTTGAGTCATGGAATCAGGGTGCATGGAACATTTCATAGTGTTATTAACACTGCACTAAAACCCTTAAGCCTAAACTGAATCACCAAATGCTTAAAGCCCATCTGCTTTCCCTTTTTGTCCATTATCAATTCTTTTTTTCCAATTAATCATCACGCTTAATTTTTATATGTATCAACACATATCAATTGGTCAACTAATGTTTTAAATCAATCTGTATAAATAATAAAGAAAATAACACGTGCCGGATCCTCATTTGGTGTATGGCTGCTACGTACTAACAAGAAAGTGACACACCTAGGCTATCAACCACTTTGAAAATACGCCGATGGTGGTTTCCGCCACCTTCTCCGGTGGTGCTGTCGAAGCAACAAAACCGCCAAACGCCCATGTCTCTACATCAAGCTCAAAACATTACGAGGAACTCTAACTGTGACTTAGATTTAATCGCTTCCATCCGAACATATGGAAAATCGAGAGCAAATTTGAATTAACATCTATCTATTCGCTTTACGTATGATGATATGGTATGCAATCAGATACGAAATAATCGAATACCGGCACCATGTAAAAGGAATCAAGAATCTTTACTGATGGCAAAGTACCTAGAGAACCTCAAGGAACTTCACCGCAAATTCAAAGGGTTCAATCTCAACCCTTCCACCTAATTCCCGGCAAAGTAAACTCAAGACGTAGCTTCTTCCAATAAGGTCGAACGAGGGTTCAAGAATTCATGAATCGCCTGATGATATCACACAGGCTCTGAGACTCAAGACGAGAGGAAATCAAGAAGGACGAGACGGGATGTTAGCCAAAGTCTATTTGTTTTAATTAATCACCACGCTATAAATAAATCCTAGTCTTATGGAAGTTAGATTCTTTAGAGGAAGTCCTATATTTTAGGATTAGTTTCATTTATTCCTATCGCAATGCGCATCATTGACTACTTCCCGTTGTAAAGGCTATATAAGTCCTTTCACTTTCTAATAAACATACAACTTTACGCCCTCAATATTATCATTTCTAGTTCTAATAATTGGCACGTAGCTCCACAAGTGGGCCCTGATATTGTTCGGGGAGCCAGGTGTGAGTATGGAAACACTGGGATTAAAGTGCGAGAAGAAAGACCAAAGGATCAACATGTTCACATCCAAAAGTTCAGACAACCCGCCATTCCAAGGTTCGGCGGTCATTGCGATTTTCACATGATTTACGGAGAATTTTCACGAGTAAAGAGACGTGGAACCTCGTAGAAGAAGGGATCCCACACCAAGAATCGGGAAATAGCAAATGCTTTAAGCGCAGAGGAAGAGTGGGAAGAGGGCCAAACTTAAAGATTCAAGGTCAAAAATTTTCCTGCTTCAAGCTATTGATAGAAATTTTGGAAACCATTCTTGACAAGGGAACTTCAAGTATATTACGAGGTCCATGCAAACAGAGGTCAAGGATCCACAAAGGTGGAAAGAGCACAACTTCAAGCATCGAGAAGAGAATCTCGACACCGACTATGAAAGGTAGGTCGATAAATTCTCTCGACGGACTCTCATGTGGTAAACAAGATGAAATCAAATGGTGAAACAATGGAGCAAAGTACTATGGTTAGCAAGATACTTAGATCTTTGACTCTAAATTACCATGTCAGGTGCTCAATAGAGGAATCAAATGATTCGGTAATTTTGAGTATCGATGAACTACATGGCACCTCCTTGCTCACGGTAAAGCATGCAAGCGGTTTCGACATGAGGAACATATGAAAATAACCAAAGGATGATAGATCAACTGTAGGCGCAGGAGGCAGAGGCGATTCAGAGGAGGACGTGGGAGGACGAGGAAGACTATCTCTTAACAAAGCACCGCCGAGTGCTTTAAATGTCAAGTTGGGTCACTTTCAAGACGAAAGGCTCTGACTGGGAGAAGGGCCAATTATGCGAGTCAGAAGGCTAAGAACTTTATTAATGGTATATGAAGAGACGCGCCAACCCACACAGAAGCTCGTTCTCAGACTGTAATAAGAAAGAATCATGGTACGATTTTGAAACAAAAAATGGTTTTCGTGAAACGATAAGGATTTTGCGTAATCGTGAAGCTTGGAAATGATACAACAATGAATGTCAGGGCAAAAGGCAGAATACGTGTGCAAACAACGGCATTACCGTAATATCCGATGTTTACTTTGTTCCCGAGCTTAAGAATAATTGCTCAAGCTTGGGACAACCCAAGAAAAAGCGGCTGGCAATTTTAATTCAAATGGCACTTGCAAAGTATTTCATCCATAAAGGATTAATTATGCACACTAGTAACGAAGGGAAATAGATGTTCTCGCTCGACACCGCAGCACTCAAACAAAAAATCCTACGTTCATGTCGTCGTGCTCTGAGAAAGAACCAATCGCGGCATGTCGCTTGGACACCTTAACCAAGGGCCCAATACACTCAAACAATAAGTATGGTCATCGATTACCTTCCATGAAGTCTCCAAAGAAGATATGCACTACATGCCTAATTGGAAAACAACATGTAGAGTCGATACCAAAGAAAAGCTCTGGAGGCCCTCAAAAGTTTCAAATAGTTCACGCGGATATTGCGGGTCCGATCACGCCATCTTCAAACAAGAATAAGATACGTAAGTTTTATCGATGACTTTATCAGAAGCTTGGATTTATTTCTTACATGAAAATCCAAGATTTGGTAGGTTCAAAAATTTCAAGGCATGCGAGGAAAGGTCAGTGCATTCATCACTTACAAGGACTCGACAGAGCGGGAATTTACCTTCTAATGAAGTTCAAGAAATTCTCAAGGATCTGGCATCCGTAGGCAATCGACTACTGCATATACTCCTCAACAAAATGGAATCACGAGAGAAAAAATAGACGATCAAGGAATGCAGTAAAGAGCTGCATCGAATGAGAGAAGTTCCAAGAGTATTTCGCCTCAAACAGCCACGGCCCGTGCGTATTAAGTCCAACTTCAAAGAGATCACAAAACCTCAAGAAGCATGGACCGTAAGACCAAGAGTTGACCATTTTCGATTTTGATGCGAGCTCATGCCTGCGTACCTGCACTAAAGAGGGCTAGACGACAAAAGCAAAAAGTGTATATTGGGAGTTGTGATGAGTCTAAAGTTTACAAATTATTTGATCCTATTGCAAAGAAAGTCATCGTGAATGAGATGTAGTGTTCAAGAAGACAAGAGTCGGACCGAAGAATCAAGAAGAATGCAAAGTCGATGTTCTAGATCGAAGAAGAAGAAAACGAAGAAGTCAAGACCACACGACCGCATAAAATGATGGTGATATCAATCAAGATGCATCCCAAGCGCTTAAACGAGACCGGTCACCACAAATGAAACAAATGATGTTGAACAAGATTTCTTAGAGAGGCAGAAGAAATAAGAAAACCATTGATAGCAGATTATGAAAAGAGGCAAATCTTTCTGAGGAAGAAGTTTAGGACATGATGGCTGAAATGGAATATCCTTACTTCAAGAAGCATTCAAGAGCGTGGAAGTGGAGAGAAGCAATGAACATACGTAGATGGAGGCAATAGAAAAGAACAAGACATGGAACTCATCGATGCACTAAAAATGAGTTGTTTCTATTTGAGTTAAATGGATTTACAAAACCAAGCCAATGAAAGGGAAAGTTGAAAAGTTTAAGGCAAGATTGGTAGCAAAAGGATACGCATAACCAGACGGAGTGGATTATATTGTATATTTTGCACCACCGTAAGACTTGACACCGCGGCGGTACTATTAGCTTTGGGTACCAACATGGACGGAGGTATATCAACTTGACGAAAAGCGCTTTTCTCTCACGTGAGCTCAAGGAGGAAGTATTTGTACAACAACCCAAGGATTTGTCAAGAAAGGAGAAGAAGAGAAAGTTTACAGTCAAGAAAGCATTATATGGCCTTAAACAAGCACCTAGAGCTTTAGACAAAGAAATTCGAGGCATACTTTGCAAAAGAAAAATTTGAAGGCTCCAAAGGAACACACTTTGTTCACCAAGAAAAATGAAGGTAACATTTTGATAGTTAGCTTATGTTGATGATTCGATCTTTACGGAAATAATAAGTAATGTGGTGACGAGTTTAAAAGCTCAATGAAGTTAGTTTTCGATACTTGATCGACTGGGAAGGACGTGACATTTTCTTGGAATAATGATACAATGAAGTCGGATTTTTATTTGTCAAAGAAGATATGCTCAAGAAGTTCTAGCAAGGTTCAATATGGGAAGCAGAACCAAGAAGAAATCCAATTGTTCCAGGAATAAATTTATCAAAAGTACGAGACGGCATCAAGTATGCTAGCAATGTTCAAACAAGTCATCGAGCTCATATATCTAACTAGAATCGACCGGATGACTGTTCGGAGCGAGTTTGTGAAAGGTGTTCATGGCGAATCCAAAAGAATCACATCGGCTGCAACAAAAGACTTTTAAGATATCTAAAAGGAACCATGTAGCACGGGATATTCTAAGGGTGAACGGGAAGAAAACAGTCTTATAGCTTTTTATTCGACAAAGAATTATGCGGTGAGATTTAGATGATCAAGAAGCACTACATCGGGTTTAGTGTTTATGATGGGTTCCGAGCCGCCAGCGGCTTCAAAAACAACCTTGCGGAGCCTATCCACCATCGAGGCGGAATATATCATGCAGCAACACTTTGTGCTTGTCAATGATTTGGCTTAGAAGAATTCGAGCAATTCGTGATGGGTGAAAAGAAGAAACTGATTTTATGTGACAAGCCCACTATTAAATTGTCCAAAATCCAGTTTTCATGGCGTAAGCATATCAAAAGAAGGTTTCATTTCTCTCGTAGACTGTAAATGACGTGTGGTGAAACTGAGTTTTTGCTGCTCAAGAACAAGTCATAGATATAATGACGGCCATTGAAACTCGAGTAAATTGAAGCAAGGCCGAGTAATGAAGATCACGTAATAAGCTAATCATGTAGGCATTAGCTATGGAGGAATGTTAGTCAAAGTCTATTTGTTTTAATTAATCACCACGCTACAAATAAATCCTAGTCTTAAGGAAGTTAGATCTTTAGGATAAGTCCTATATTTTTAGGATTAGTTTCATTTATTCCTATTTTATTGTAAATGCAGATCGGCTAATTACTCGCTGTAAAGGCTATAAGTCCTGCTTTCACTTAATAAACACACAACTTTACGCCTCAATATTATCATTTCTAGTTCTAATAATGGAGGAAGGAGAGAGCTTAGTATTGGCTACGATGGTCAAGAAGAGAGAGCGTAGATTCTCGTAACTATAATGGGAAAGAGAAAACTACATGCGGTCGTGAGGTCATTGGCTGAGGACGGAGGTCGAGTTAAGAGGAGATTTAGGGAGAAGTGTTGTCGAGAGAGGAGAGTGAAGGGAAGCCAACCGAACGAGGGTCGAAGGTTGAGTTTACAGAATCGTAGAATATGGCGACCCGTAAGAGTTTGTTATGGTTGTTCCCACTTTGTTGAGAGGTGAAGACGAGAGAGCAAGTGAAGGTGTGAACAAGTGGTGAGAGAATGAAGAGGTAAATCCTCACCGCTATAAAGCCGTAAGAGTTTTTCTGCTTTAGAATGAGAGAACGTGAGTTCAAAAACGACTCGCTCCCTTCTAGAGCGTGGTGCCGCCTATGACAACATCTTCCAAATATAGTACGATCCTTCCATGATGATACATACCAATTTTTGCATGGCCTAAAGGAGTCTGGTGATGGTTACAAATTCACATGACATCCCGCTGCAAATAGATTTTGGAATATCTTCCTCGTGGTTCACTTGCTTACGTTAAAACTAAATGTAATTTCACTAAATGCTATCATTCAACTGCATGGATCGCCCACCTCTATCAAATATCTCCGTGTCCCGAATTCGAATCGAACCAACATCTTCTACAAATTCATAAATTGTGAGAGTCGACCAAACTTTATGTTGAGAAAATCTCGAATGAGTGGCTCGAACCTCATGAAAATCCATGGTGAAGTCATACGCTTGATCACCATGGAAAATTTCAAGATTTTCTCGTGTCATGTTCACCGCCCAATCCATATACACTACTTTACGGACCCATAACTCTTCCGATACTCGACCAAATGATGTGAATCGACGCCATTGGAAAGAGTACATGTGATAGAACAACGCATGATGCATTACAAACCCAAACAAAGCCTTAATCATGGAGAAAAAAATGACTGAACTTTGTCATATGACCGCTTGATGAAAGTCACGTCCGGGCAAGTCTTTCATGTGACATCTAGCAATTTTCCAACTTCAAATTGCCAACTTTGATATTCATATTTTCCGCTGTAACGCTCCAAAACGAAACAACTTTGGAACGAAACTTGTGAGGACATGACAAACTCCAACTTTCATGTTCAACATTTTTCTATACGACGATCGAATCGATGAGAAAATTTCAACATGCACACAACAATCGTGATAAAATGCTCGTATGCATGGCAAAAGTGCATCAAGCATCTCGGCGCTTTGAAACTTCAATCTACTAACTTTGAGGCTTCAGATCTTTGGTCGTGATGTCCGAACGACATAATTCATGAATGGAACTTTCGAAGACATGGCAACTCCAATGTTCATGTTCAACGCTTTTCTCATGCGATCGAACGATGAGAAAATAGCCTCAAACGTACCTAACAACTATTTGAATATTGTAAACATGATGAATTCTTATTTTCCGACCCACGTGAATTTCGAACCCGAGTCTCAATGAATTTGATTCCTTCAACAAAGTCAGACCGCTAGATAAACAACTTCAGCAGATGGACATTTTTAGTTCGAAATGATAACTAAGATAAAATCAATTCAAATCACACCGACCATATGAACAAACACTAAAAATTTCTAAGTGTCGAGTATCATAAATATGACAAACTCAGAACTTCTAGGTGCTCAGAACTCGATACAAACTCGAATGGATTTGATTTCTTCAAAGTAGAGTCAGATCCGCGAGACGAACAACTTTTCAAGCGTCAAACAGAGCCACAAACTATATGAAAATCGAACCTAAAGTCGCCGATCCGACTTTTGTGAAATCTCAACAATTTCACAAGTGATGGACTTTTGCACACATGACAAATTCATAACTTCGAGCCTCATAACTTTTGATCCGAGTCTCAATTGATTCGATTCCTTCAACAAAGTTGTGCATTGTCACAAGATGAATAACTTTGATTCTCAAATCGACGCAAAATGACGCTGAAACACGGTAAAATACCTCCAAGTCGAAAGCACTTGAACACGTTGAAAACACTCAAAATTTCACTAAGTATGAACTTCAAGTTAAGAACATTAAACTTTGAGTCTCATAACTTGAAATCAGGCATTTTTGAGAAATCTTCACAAGGACAACCGAGTACAAATGCGCTTTCCAACTACTACCAATCGACAAACTTTCACCATAAACGAGTGAGATGTAGAGTTTATAATATGACTGGGAACATAAAATTCTCAAAACTTAGAAAATTTCTAAGTCCAAGATTACTTAAATTGCAAGAAATCTTATTTTCACCTAATTTTTCAGACTTTCTCTACAAATGACCACATTTTCTCAAATGTCGACTTTTGACAATAATTTTGACAAGAAATTCCACTTTACCAAACTTTCACTTTGTTGACTTTTCAAGACGACACTCAAATATACTTTTATCCGATCGCTTCTAGATTTTCCGATGAATCGCGGATCGATAAGCCATATGCAGACATTCAAGACTCACAAAAGGTCATAGAATCAATTCATGCTCAAATATTCGACTACAACCCGCTTTCTTACTCAAAACCTCAATCAATTAACTTAGAACAGAAATCGAACTCCAAAACCTTTGTTTTCGAGAGATAATCGAATCTTCTGGATGCACGATTCAGATATCGAGACGACACTAAATAACTAACCTCGTATTTAGCCCTATGAATCAAACGCTTTTCCAACTATACATGTGTTCATACGATTAGAAAATGTCGAACCCATGGCTAATGAATCGAATGATATGCATGTAATGCACCTACCGATTAAGTGCAAGCCAATTATTTATTGAAAATAAAGAGGGCTAATTTTGGTATGAATAACGACTCTAGTATCTCTATCCTCATCATTACTGGAATTTCAACCAACGCGAACACTTTTCCACTCACCGTGCCCTCTTTGGTTTTCGACACATGCTACTAATATGCCTTTTTCACCATAATTAAAATAGATAACTTTATGCCTACAATCAGAAACATCTCTTTTCCTCAATACAAGACACACATTACTCTTATGACTGTGTTTTCCATACTTGAAATAAGTCACACCAAGATACGTATCCCCACTAGTTCTCGGCCCTCAACAAATTCCTGCTACCTCTACCAATGGAGCATCATATGTCTTACCAAATTATGATTCTCGCCCTCTTCTCATTAACTATCTTGTAATGAGTATTATTATCCTCCTCATAAATTCCCAATACTATCACAAAATTAGAAAACACGAATCATCCAATTGTTTTCGATTTGAGCGCAACCTGCTCTCAAACTCGATGCACTTCACCAATTAGCTTCCGTGACTATAATGCATAAAACTTAGCCAACTCCATAAACTTTGCAACATACTCAAGAATCGACTTATTCCTCGCTCATTTCAAGTAATTCAATTTCCTTCTTTCCTAACATCTTCGTGGATAATACTTCC
This sequence comes from Vicia sativa, assembly GCA_021764765.1. NCBI lineage: Eukaryota > Viridiplantae > Streptophyta > Magnoliopsida > Fabales > Fabaceae > Vicia > Vicia sativa. Next base: position 255,929,692 of record CM038794.1, on the reverse strand, counting down.
TAAACTCTTCACTTAACACATTCCAAGTGATCTCTTCACCGCAACTTCCAACCTCATGCAAGTCTCTAGCCACCGCTAATAGCTTTCAACGCCAAGATTCGAGTACCATACCGAACCTTCTGCGCTAGAGTGCAATCCGTCACCCGAAAGATCCTCTCAATTTCCTTCAACCAATCCAAAGCTCCATCAGGATCATACATGCCCTAGAAGGTAGGAGGATTCTCCATCTGGAAGTTTGCCAAGCTACGGGATCCAGCATCCCCGCAAGCATTCGGCTGATTTTCCATAGCATGAGCCTTTCTTCCAAAGCAGCAGCAATCGCAGCATTGTTCCTTCGAGCCATCTCAACTTATAACTACAACACAAACAATGGTAAAAAATAATTAACAATACTCATTGTTAAAGACTCAACAACTTTGGCCAAACGGACCGACCGCTTCCGATACCACTAATGTAACACCCCAAATCTATCCAATGCTATATTAAAATCAGAGTGCCAAAATTTCCACAAATACAGGTATTACATTCTCAATTCAAAACCAACAATATAAAAGCTTATCATAATAGATATATAGCACATTTTAATCCAAAGAACTTATAACAAATAATTAGTCTTCAAAATACTTCATCTTTATTCAATAACTACGCAGCCGATCTATAACTTTAAAACTTCAAAAGAAACATAACATCTTTTAAACAATTTAATTAAAGAAAACAACTCTTAAAATAACAACTTGGATTCAATTGAAAACAACATAAAATCAAATAAACATTCAACTCCCGAGTGCTACGACGTGTGACAACACCAACAAGCTACTAAGTCTTTACTCTACCCCGGAGACGCTACTAAAGATAAAGGCAACGATAAAACAAATAAAGGTGAGAGATCTACCAATATAACAAGTGTATGATAAATATGCTAGGATTAAATCATACAAAATTATCACGTCACGATAAACATCATAAACGACTTTATCGTTAATAACGTAATAAAATCACTTCACCTTAACAATCATATTTATGATAAATCAAATGAGACTCAATAAAGGTAAATGCATGTGATACCAATCGTGGTTTCATTGCCGGAATTGCAATTAATAGAGGCATCAAACAAGGCATAAGCTCGCTGCTAATTTTGCCAATCCAGTCGCTAAAATATGCAATGAATGAAACAACTTAATGCACGCTACACAACATAAACAAAACCACGTCCCGTATATAAGTTTATATCACAAATTTTACTAATAAATAGAGGTAAACATCACATCAAATATTCTGCAGAATTTCGTATAAAAACAACAACAATAATATACAATAATATACTCCTATAATAAATCATAAACAAAATAACATAACGACTAATATAATTATTAAAACAAACCAATCGTAATTATCTACTAATATATACAACTACCTCGATATTTAAATTAATTTTGCAACTAATTTTATCGCTTAATTTGCTAATTCCGCTTATCTGGCTCTATTTTCATTCACGGTTGTCACTACTAATTATTATATAGTTCTATTAATTTATTAAACTTCTATATTCAATTTCATGCATCCAATTTCATATCATATTAAAATTAACTCTATTACTTTATATACTAATATTTGATAATGCCTTACTATTTTTTCAACTACTAAATTAAATTTGCTACTTGCTATTATTTAATTAATCTCAACATCACTACTGAATTTTCTATCCATACTACTAGTTTTGTCACTTTATTAAGTCCCTAAAACCTACTAAAAATTAACTCTACTAAGATAGTATTATTCGCTATATTAAAATGTTACTTAGATTAACTTTGAAGTCTTTTAAATTATTCATCTAATATAAGTACTACTAATCATTCAGACATTATTATTATATTATTATTGTAGAACTAAAAATAAATAAAGCTATGCCACCTTATTACATATACTAATCACATACCCACTGCTTATAACTAATAAAGAAACAAACTAGACATGCATTTAGAAATAAGAAAAGAATTAAGATGATGCCTTGCATCCAAAGAGTGACGCCCACCGCTTCAAAGAGGCGCCTCCTCTTCTTTCCACCTGGGAGCTCGCATTTCTTCATTATATTCATGAGGCGCTCATTTCTATGCCACCGCATCTACTTGTTTTTTTTCTTTTTTCAGCATATGGACGATCGTCCCAATTCTTCGCCTCCAATTAATATGCTCCGATTCAATTTCTTCCTCATCGATTTACAAAATAATTTCCAGAAGGTATGCTTAATACACAAATACTCACGTATACCGTTATTTCATCAATCGATCGACTCAACATTACCAATATAAAAATTAAATAATTATTCTACACACAATTACACAAACAAAGATAATCTATACAATTTCATCCCCACATAAGATTCATCATAAACCCGAGAGTTAGAACCCCACCCTTACCTTAGATTTAATGTTAACTCCGAATTCCTAATTTTTCAGCTCCGCTTGCATTGTCAGATCCCTGCCTTCCAAACCTCAGTGTTTGTGTTTGTTTCTACGTAACGTAATTCTCATGCTACTATTTTTTTTATAACTATAATAATAACTAAATTAAATCATTTTAATGGGCTTAATTTACACCTCCTTTCTACTACTTAAACACTCAATAGGCCCAAATAAAATAATCATTAATCTATACTTATTTCTAATATTATTTCCAATAATATTCTACAACAAAATTAATTCATCACTAAATTAATTCCAACTTCCGATAATCCACTTAATTAATTCGCTATAATTAATCAAATAATTAATTAAATTTTCTGCTATAACAAAACTATGTATTTTGATGACACAATTTTGCATAACATCAAAAGAAAATGAGAATAAAAAGGTAAGGATTACTTAACCTTTACTAGATTCCATACATGTTGTGCATTAATACAAAATCAATAAGACAAAAAATAAACAAAGTTTCATTATGCTATATTCCAAGTGCCCTCAGGATACACCCCGATTTAATTCGAATATTAAATAATAAGGAATTTAATTATTTATTTAATTAAAGACTTAAGTATTAATATTTTTGGATTTAATTGGATTAATTGAAGAAAGAAGGGTCGGAGTGCAGAGAATAAAGTGGAGAAAATCACTCTACTTTTACTAATTTTAATTATGTGTTTTATTTGGAAATAATAAAGGAATAAAACAAGGAATAGAAAAGGAAAAGAAGAAAAGAAGGTTATTTTGGAAAAGTTATTTCACGAGAATTGAGAAGAGAAGAAGAGAGGAAAAGCCACGAGGAAATCAAGATCATCGCGAGGTAAGGGGTGATTTTATTCAATTTTAATGCCTTATGGGTTTTGGGAATCAATCTGATGATTGGGTATGTTAGGAAATTTGATTTAGGTGATTATAGGTTTGTAGAACTAAACCCTATTTTGTGCTCTGATTATAGAATCGAGACCATTAAGTGTGTCGAATAATTAATAGGAATGATGAAACTATGTTGTTTGATGTTGTAATGATGTATAATGGTTGTATTTTGGTGTTCCTGAAATTATAATTCAGATAGGAATGATTGGGAATGGTTTGAAATGCATAATGCAACAAAAATAGCAAAATGATTCTAGGTCGTAGGAACGGTTCCTCTGGGAGGAACCGGTTCCCAGATTCAAATTTCAAAATCGGGAATTTTGTAATGAATCGGTTCGATATGTAGGAACCGGTTCCCATACAAATTCCGTGAAGCGTGTTTTTCAGATTTCATGTGAACCTGTTCCTCGATATGTAGGAACCGGTTCCACTGTGTAATTTTCAAAATACTTAAAACTTCAAAATTCATATTTTCCAAATCAGAATTCGATTCGAGTCAGCTTTTGGAATTATTTCTTAAATTAAAATACTATCTTTAAAAAGAGAAAATATTATTTTGCTAAAATTATTTTAAAATATTCGAGCCCATTGTTGAAAAGAGTGGATAATAGGATAATGGGAAATTAATATGAATGGTCCGAAATACCGATGAGAACTAATGCTTATAATGTTGTATTTAGATTATTCATTATGATTGAATGTGATACATTGGTGATTGGCATTAAGTGAATTATGTCTAGATCATAACCGTGAATTGTTTAGATCATTCCCGATGCGATGAACGAGGATCGATGCTTATGTCTTGATTTCCTGTTGTTTATTCATGATTGTATTGATATCATGTGTTGTTGTTATTGTATATACTAGTGATAGTCTTACTGCCAGCAGTAAGCTGCTTGGAATAGTTATGCTTTGTGATAATTTAATTCATGATTATGTTGTTATCATGTGATACTGGCTGATGTTGGCATTACGGGAATTATGTCAGGTCATATGTCGTTGAATTGATGTTGCATGCTTTATGGTGCATGCATAAGCATTGTTAATTGGTTCATTCCCATTGTGCGGAAGTGAACTTGCAGAGCCATAGACTTACCAAGATTCGAGGTAGTGAGGTCGATTTCGACTCTGTTCGGGAAAATCATGGATTAGATTCTCGACTCGTTGTTCGCTAATCATGGATTTCGATGTCTTTCCACATGTAAACGGAGTACCGGTGAACTTGGTTCACGCTTGGTACCACATGCATAGAGTCCGCATTGCATATGGATTGTCATGCTAGGATGGTTTCCTGTTGTTGCAATTTCCACGATTGTTTACTTGCATAATGAATCGGTACAATGCTTTGTGAATTGAACTATGAATGTGTTTCGATAATGGACTAACGATCGAATTATCCTGTTGTATTTAAAACGATAATGCATTTTATATTGATAGAGATCTCACCCTTACTGATGATTTCTGATTCAAGATTAGTTGCTGAATCAGTGAGGATAGCTTCAGAGTCGAGTCATTAGTTTATTCGCATGTTGTCGTGGCTCGATATGTAACACTGGGAAACGCTTGTTTTGAAATCCTCTAATGGATATCCTTAATGGTTTTGTATTACGCTTTAATTTATTATTCCTAATAACTATGAATGATGTATTCGGATTTTGTTATGTTTATTTCAATAAGTAAATATAACTTCAAGTCTGCTTTTATTTAGTGACTTGTTCTTCAAAGGAAAGCATGACACTGCTCGTCGATTTGAAATATTAAAATTGCGGACGCCTCGATTGTGATTAAAACTCGATTATTAATATTTATAAATCAAGTGTAATTGAAGGGTGTTGCATCTTCCATCGATCGAATTTTTTCATCCCTAAGCCAAACTTCATTTCTACAACTAGCCTCATTCCTTCACCCAAGCCAATCAGATCCTCAAGCCATCCTCATCCTCATTGTTTCCAAGCTAATCTCAAACTAATCATGTGAATGTACAAAATAGAATAAATTAGTTAGAATGCTATCATATCATTCCATCATTCAAGATATATGCACACATTGAATAAAAGGGACCACATAAAGTTTCACAACAAAATACATATGCACCAATTAAAAATTCGTAATGTAACTCTCATCCCAATTTCATTTCAAATCTGAATTTTAAGTAGTACAAATTACACTCATTCCACTAATTTCTACTTATAAACACACTTAAATCACATCACCGCCATTGAATTTATTGAACACTCACACGGATCAAGACTCATTGAATCCCAACCTTCCATTTCGCCATTCACTCAACTCAAATTCAACCTAAATTAACCCTAATCCATCTCATGATTTATAATTAACTAATATATTCACACTATATAAAACCACAATATTGGGAATCATTCACTATACTTAACTCACTTTACAAACTCACTTTACAAAAAATTCTACCAAAGCTTAACCTTAAGGTTTTGTAGAGCTTCAAACTGAACTCCGGGCAAAATGAGCTAGACACGACAACACCATATTAAAACACAACAACTTCAATAACAACACTCACACAAAGGCATAACACAAACACGATATCAACAACTAAATAAATAGGAGCATAAAGGAGTAGAAGAAACAAAATAGGAAGGTGTAGGGAAAGATCGAAATATTCTAGTGGTTTCTTCCCTGATAACTTTAGGATTTGGTAAAACTTGACCTTCACTTTTTTGCTCACTTCGCTGATAATTTAATTGTTGTTATCAAAATGCTTACCAATATCACCTATAAGACATTGAATTTATTTTTACTAGGATTTTGTTTATATATATATATATATATATATATATATATATATATATATATATATATATATATATATATAGCGATTTCGCTGTTTATTTGACTCGTGTTGATTGTTGGTTAAATATTGTTCGTTGTAGATGTGATTTGATATTTGAAGGATAACATCATGCATTGTTCAAATTATATTCTAAAGCCACACCATAGTAATCTAACACTTGTCGTGTCTGGTCGATCCGTCGGGTCCCTATGGTCAACATTCCCACACTCATTGTGAGTCAAGTAGTTTGATTTTCCATTCAGGGATGAAGACATTTGAGCCCTTGTTCATGATAATTACATTCTTTCGACACAACGCTTCATGTATTGGCTTGTTTGATTATTTTGTTGCCCGCTTATCTTTTCTTTTTCTTTAGTTTCTTTTAAATATACTGTTTTTTATGATGTTAATTAGTTATTTCTTTTTATTCATATTAAAATAATTGTTGATAATTATGTTAGTATTGTTTTTTAGTCATTTTATTTGTATTATTATTTTGTGTCAAGATAGATTTATTATTGACTTAATTAATCAAGATTAAATATATTAAAATTGAACCATAAAAGCTTGACTCAATTCCAAGTATTTTCCAAACAAATTTAATCGAAGGCATTCAAAGGTCGATTCAACGTCAATTTTTGTTTTCAAAGTTTTTCAATTAATCGAATGAAAGGTGATCGTACTCATTTCCTCGATACCGGTACACAAATCATTTAGTATTCATCTTCATACCAAAACACATTCATTAACCAATTTAGTCTCGTTTCATGAACAAAATCGAGTTGTCAAGACGCCTCTTCCTTCCACAAGTATTCAACATTCATTGTTTGAATACTTGTTTTTCGCAAGAACCATGACTACCACTCTAAAAAATGATGAGCGATCGTAGGTCCTTCCCAGTATTTTGGCACATAAATTCTATTCATCAACGGAGTTTATGTACTTAGATTAATCGTTGCTTCATTTTCTGATCATTTTCAATCAATAAATTATATGAATTCAAGTTGTTTGTAATTTTCAATATTATTAATGTTATGTTTATTGATGACTTTATTGATGTTATATGATGATGTAATCCATTGGAGTGTAGAAATTTTTGTAATCGTATTCAACCTCTTAACCCACGAACACACCAATTCATAATAATGGGTCAATTTAATAACTCAACCCATAATAACGGGAACATTTGGTTTGTTTGACTATGAAATTTGTCGACGATGAAACTGGCCTATTAACGTCCGGTCGTGGTGGTATTACGAACAGCCAGTTAACGTTCATCCACTTGTTTGAAATTTACCATCCTTAACAGCTCGCTGATTACGCATCATTGTCCATATTTTAATCTAAACTTTATATTTTGGGAATCATTTTGAATTTATTAAAAATTACTTTTCTTCATTGTGTCATTCATCAGTCGCCCACTGCAGTTTTAAATTGCGTCAAGCCACCTGCTCCAACGCTTATTTTAGATCTGCTGACCAATCACCATTCCATAGCACTGGCATCACGCAATTTCACATAGTCTGTTTTTCTGTCAATCGTAGATTTACAGTGTCAACGCATTAGAAAATCGATATCAATTAGTATACCTCGAGAGAACATGGCAGACAAGGTCAGACGTCACACAGTCCACCAAAACCCTTGCGATGTGCCGGTTCTCTCACTTATGTGTTCATTCTTCCTCCCCATCGCAGATTTCCCTCACACCGATTCTCAACATTATCGATCACATCAGTCAACAACATAAACACACATACATTGATAGCTGTGCTTTATCGCCCATATGTATCTGATTCTCTGGCTAGACCGGAAGAAAGATATTTAAAAGCAAAGATTGGACCGGTCACATCGGATCGAATCACAGACACCACCCCTCCAATCTTCAGTATAGCGCTGATAACAACAAACTTGCCTGCACTTTCAACGTCGACGATGGGTGATCAACCATCGACGACATTGAGTCTCCTCGACAACATGATTTTCCCGTGCGCCGATCGCCCTCACAATCATGCTGGGTCATCCTCCTTGACGCCCGGCTAATTAAAGAGAAGTTTGTCAACGACTCAATGATCATCCAATCATGGCTGGTCGTTCCCCATCGCACAGAGCAGGTCGAACATCGACGATTTTCACGGAGTATCTGTCGCAGCCCGAGTGAGTTCGGCAAACAGCAATAGGCAAATGAATGAAACCCGCCATCACCAGACACCAAAGACTCAGCTCATTTTTCATTTACGTCGCCATAGATTCATTCACTTCATTCAAAACAACATAACATTTCGCATTACATCAGCCTGCGTATCGATACGAGGATTGCACCGAAGAAACGCGCTCAGTTTGGCTCATCATCCTCATTTGAATCGACATTGACAGTTATGCTGTCAATTATAGCAGCCATGCCTCATTATTTTTATTTCTCATCATAAAGAATCACAGTAACATTAATCCTCAATCATATTATATGTCATATATAAAATTTATTATATATCATTTGCTCAGTTTATTGAACCGTAATTGCAAATCAATTACCGTTTGAATCGAGTTGACATTTATCAATTATTTAAACTAAAGAAATAGATAATTTATTTTAATTAGATGAATTTATATTTAAAAGTGAAGTGTGGTATACATCACTTTAAATATAAATTCATCTAATTTAAAAATAAATTTATCGTGATTTATTTAATTTAAATAATTAGTAAAAAATTGTCCAACTCAATTTCAAACGATTCAAATTGAATTTATTATTTTTAAATCAAATTACAATTTTTTAATAAGACTAAATAAATATTAAAATATAATAAATTTATATATAATATATAATATATTAAAAGTTAATATTACTATATATAACAATGATTCTTTATAATTGAAATAAGTAAAATAATAAAATAACTTTATTATCGAGAAACTTTATAATTCCAACAACCAAATAACTTTATCAATATCGATTTAAACAAGGATGAATTATTCAACTTCAAAACCAACTATTAAACGATTTCAAATTCAATTGTAATCCTCACTATCAATACCACAAGGAGCAAGTAAATATAATGCAAAAAGGTAATTATATTGTTTTAAGAATAAGTGAATGAATTCTATGGGCGACGTAAATATATAAAAAGTAAATAACAAACTAGGTCTTTGGTTAATCTAATTTATTGCGCCGTTGTTTTTCATTTCAAGAGATTATTTATTTATGACACCGCAACTTTACTTCCAACACAACCACCAATACCACCATAGAAAAAGTCGCCTAACATCTTCCTTCATTCGCTTCCATTCATTACAATATGTCCGACGGGAACATTATTCAAATCATCGATCGTGGTCGAGTCGATTGGTAAGCCTTTGAATTAGCCAAACGTCAAAGGAGATCCATTTGTGTCCTTAATGTAAGAGGAATGATTGACGAAGTCACGCTTCGTCATCCCACTGCGAGAATCATAACCCATCAAGGAAGTTTCAATGTCATCTCAATGGCTGGGACAATCACCCCATCATCGACGTTGGAGAGTGCACAAGAACTAGAAGTTTATTTATCAAGCACTTCATATAAGGTGATTGAGGGAGCGGTGTCCTCTGTGGCCTCACATCCATTGGTATTGACTGTTGTCTTATATTCAAATACTGCTTTTTAAAATCTTTCTTCTCGGATCTAGCTAGAGAGTCAAAATTCACATATAGCTAGAGAGACAATAAATTTTCTTTATCAATATATGTCTTATTGTTTTATGTTTATTTACTTTTCCTAATCTTATTTATGAATCTCAATAATGTTTAGAATCAATCAAAGGTCTCACATTGATTTGAAAAAGGAAGAATGAACACTATATAAGTGAGAGAACCCACACACCTAACACCTTAAGGTTTTAGGTGGATATGTGGTGCGTCTCTCACAAAGGTGTATCCCATGTAACATGCTCCCTCCTCGAAATTTCCTAAGTTAATTATCTCAATTTTTCTAATGCATTAATTATTTTTGTGTAAGATCTACAATTGACCGAAAAATATAGACTACGTAGAGTACGTGTTTTATTAGTCTATGGAGTAATTCAATTGGTCTAATGATTTCAAAATAGTATGCTTGAGATTAGATTTTGGTGAAACAACATATTTTCACTAATTTAAAAACACAAATGAGAGGGCTTATATTGATGAATGATTTTAATGAAGAAAAGTAATTTTAATAAATTCAAAATGATTTTCCCAAAATAAAAGTTTAGATTAAAAAAATATGGACAATTGTTAAACATGTGGAAATCAACGAAGCATCTTATTTAAGTTAAATTTAAATTTTTTTAAACAAGAGTTGGATTGAACCGAATTTGGCCTAACATGTTATCGTGTTACCCAACCTATTCAGACGTTAATGGTGAGTTTCATCGTCCAACCTAAAATTTCATGTTCAAAACTAAACCAAATCGACCTGCTTATTTATGGGTCATTGGTTTGGTTATTAAATTGACCCATTTATTTATGGGTTGTGTTTGTGTTATTAAATTGACCCATTTATTTATGGGTCATTGTTGTGTTCATGGGTTAAGAAAATTGAATACAATTACAAAGATTTCTACCACTAAATTGGATTACACATCATATAACATCTAATAAAATTCATCAATAAACCATAACACTTAATAATATTGAAAAATCGATAAACCTTGTAATTTCCATATAATTTATTAGTTGAAAATGATACAAAAGAAAATAAGAAACAACAGTTAGTCTTAAAATTATAAACTCATTGATATAATAGTAGTATTTGAATAGGGAGGTTTATAGCAATATCAAAATACTGAAGGAAGAGACTACACCCAATCACTCATTTTTCATCCAAATTTTATTAGGAAAATGTAGTTAATATAGTCATGGTTCCTTAACGTAAAAGCAAGTATTCAAACAATGAACTCTACAACAATATCTGAATGCTCATGGAAGGAAGAGGTCCATGCCCAAGCAATCATTTTTGTTTCATGAAAGAACGAACTAAATTTAGTTAACGAATGTGTTTTAGTTATGAAGATGAATACCTAAATAGTAGGCTCAACAATAATACTCGAGTATCTTGGGAAGAAATAGGCCTACGTCCTATCACTCCCTTTTTCATTCCAATAAATTGTGAAAAAGCTTTTTGAAAACAAAAAATTTGATGTTGAATCAAGTGTTCATTTGATTATGAATGTATTTGGATTAATCGGAAAAAAATTATTTGACGTTAGATCAAGTCTTTGAGATGCCTTCAATTAAATTTGTTTGGAAAAATACTTGGAATTGAGTCAAGATTTTTTTTGGTTCAATTTTAATATATTTAATCTTGATTAATTAAGTAATAATAAATCTAATACTGACACAAAATAATAATACAAATAAAAATGACTAAAAAAAAAACAATACTAACATAATTATCAACAATTACTTTAATATGAATAAAAAATAAATCATTAATTAAAATCATAAAATAAAATAAAAACAAGTATGTATAAAAAAGAAACTAAAAGAAAAAAGAACAAGAAAAAGAAAAAATTGGCTTAGCAAAATAATCAAACAAGAAGCCCAATACATGAGGGCACGCCAGATCTGAAAAGAGAGGTGTAATTATCATGACAAAGACTCAAATGGCCCTCACTCAATGGAAAATCAAACTACTTGACTCACTAATGAGTTTAGGATCTGTTGACCATATGGTTCAACCAAATCCGAAGACGGACACAACAAGTTATTAGGGATTACTATGGGCGCGCTGTAGGGAATCTATAGATTTGACAAACATGTATGCCACAAGATTATCCTTCAAATACCCAAATCACATCCCAAACAACTATGAACCAATATTTAACCAACCATCAACACGTAGAATCAAATAAAACAAGCGAGAATCAAGCATATATATATATATATATATATATATATATATATATATATATATATATATATATATATATATATATATATATATATATATATAAACAAACCTTAGTAAAATTGTCAGCATGACACAAAGAGGAAAATAACGATAGAAATAAGAGAGAGTATAAATAAGGATTGAATGATTATTAATGAAATAAGAGTACATATTTATACACAATAAAAGCCCAAAAATAATATGCCCATAAACCCTAATTAAACAAACCCTAATTAAAACCTAATCTTGGTGACTAAGTTGATTTATACACAAGAAATAACAAATACTAAAGTACCTTAATTAATAATTTAATAACACCCTTCGTAGTTCAACAACTCGATAAAGATCAACCTCACCGGATAACACTGAATTCTACTCGACAGCCATAACTTCTAACATGAACTATTCTCAACACCATCCCTTAATTCATGTCCATAAAAAACTGACAACACCAATTTCATTTCTCAAGTGAAGAAACTTGTCAGCTTTGATAGCCTTTGTCAGAACATCTGCCAGCTGCTTCTGGGTGATGTAGTGCAAAACTTCTAACACTCCTTTCTGTACTTGACTTCTGAGAAAATGATACTTTGTCTGTTGCTTGCTTTTTCATGCAACATCGATTCGCAAGGTTGATTGTATACTTGTTATCAATCAACAACTTTAGAGGTTCTCTATCACAATTTTCAAATCCTCTAGAAGATCTGTGGCCAAACAACTTGACATGCAGCCTACAACGCCTACAATGTACTCACCACATGTCGAGCTACAACAGTTGTTTCTTAGAAATCCAAGAAATAGACCTCCTAGAACCCCAACAGTGTAGAAGTACTTCTTCTATAAACTCTATCTCCACACCGTAATCGAATATCCCACTAGTTTTGGTTCTAACTTCCTTCCAAAGGGAAATAACACTCCATATTTCCGAGTCCCTTTATATACCCCCAAATCCTGACAGCAGCTTGGTAATGGGACCACTTTGGATTAATCATAAATCTGCTGACCATTCCAACTGCATAGCAAATGTCATGTCTGGTATTGCACAAATACCTAAGAGAACCAATCAACTGCTCAAGGTCAGAAGATCCATGTAATCACTATCGTAGCCGTAATCCAATTTATGATTGGTTTCTGATGGTGTCACAACAACTGTACACTTCTGCAACTTAAATCTCTTCAGAAGCTCAAGTTTATACTTTAGCTGATGCAAAATGATACCCTTCTTTGAGTACAGAACCTCCATCCCTAGAAAATATGCCATATTTCCTAGATCTGTCATCTCGAATTCATTCATTAGCACTTTCTTGAACTTGGATATATCTCCTGGACAACTCCCCGTAAGCAATATGTCATCAACGTAAAGACATACTAGAATCATATTTCTTCTAGAGTGTTTCACATATACGCCATACTCCATCTCACATTTTTGAAACCCTTTCTTCTGGAAAAACGAATCAATCTTCTAATTCCAAGCTCTAGGTGCTTACTTCAATCAATATAGAGCTTTGTGTAACTTATACATCATCCCTTCCTGATTCTTTTTCATGAAGCTAGGAGGTTGTGACACATATACCTCCTCTTATAATGGACCGTTCAGAAATGTTGACTTCACCTTAAACACCCATTTGACCCTGATGGCTTTCTTCTCTCTTGGAAGCTCAGTTAATTTCCAAGTCTCAAGTTCTTCTTTCATGGCATTCAGCCACGCTTTCTTCTTGAGAACATCTTCAGTACCTATTTGTTCAGAATCTCCTTCTGATTCTGGAACCGTATCTCCTTCTGGACTTTCTTCATAAGTTTTACTTCCACCAGAAGTTCCACCTTTGTTAACTTCTGAACCTTGTCCAGAATCACCACCTTTAGAACTTCCACCAGAAGTTCCACCTTTGTTAACTTCTAGACCTTGTCCAGAACCATCACCTTTAGAAGTCGATTTCAAAAGCTCTTTTTGCCGAAGTTCCACCGAATCATGACCACCGCCGAGGTCGACTACCCGTTTTCCTTGGAAGGTCCACCTTTAGAATCGATACCACACAAAATTTGATGACCTCCGTGCTTGTCTCCGTAACCCACGCCTTCGTAGTTTTCCTTCCGTGGCATGATCTATTTGATCACCTCCAGAAGCTTGTCCTCCAGAACCTATGTCTTCATAGTTTTCCTTCCGTAAGCGTGATCACCACCAAATTGATCATCATGTAATTTGGATCGTAATCATATTCACTATCTCACTCATTCTTAGAGTCTCCGTAAGATTCTTCATCTTCTCGACTCTAACTCTTCTTCAGAACCTTCACGTTCTAACTTATCTTTAGAACCTTTATGTTCTGACTCATTTTCAAAACCTTTATGTTCTGACATATCTTCAGAACCTTCATGTTCTGACTCATATTCAGAACCTTCATGTTCTGAATCATCTTTAGAACCTTCATGTTCTGACTCATCATCAGAACCTTCATGTTTCGACTATCATCGTATGTAATCTCGAGATTCTAACTCATCTTCTAACTCTGACTCTTCTTCTGAAACCTCAGATTCTGACTCATCTTAAGAATCTACAAAGTCATTTTCTGGCTCTTCTTCAGAAGTTTCAACTTCTGACTCTTCTTCAGAAGTTTCAACTTCTAACTCTTCTTCAATATCATTTTCTGACTCTGACTCATAAAGAGACACTCCTTCAGAATCAGAATATTCAGAGTCATCTTCATCCCCTTCAGATTCAGAAAATGACAACCTCACAGGTTCCCGTCAGATTCATAAGTCATCAATAGCACAGGTTCGTCATGTGAATCATCTCTGGCTATTTTTTGCTTCTTCTGATTTTCTTTCTTTGTTTGACCAACAATCTCTAGCAAAGTGGCCAAACTGCTTACAATAATAACATTAAAACTTTCTCCCCTCCTTTCCCTTTTGATGTTTCTCATCAAAATAGAAAGCTTCTGAATTCTGGAATTTATCACCACGTCTATTCTTCTTCTGGTCCTTCTTGACAAAAGAAGATTTCAGAGCCTGTTCAACTTCCCTCTCAGAAGTTCTGTCAGTCAAACGCAACTCATACGCTTCTAGACTACTTTGCAGCTCTTCAATTTTCATGGTTTCCAGATCTTTGGAGTGTTCAATAGAAACAACAATGTAATCAAACTGAGGAGTAAGCAACCTCAAAACCTTCTCTATGATTACTTGTTCAGAAAGAGTTTCTCCACAAGCCTTCATCTCATTAGTGATCAGAACCACTCTTGAGATATACTCATAAACCTTCTCATTGCTCTTCATGTTGAGATTTTCGTATTGCTTTCTCAAGAACTGAAGCTTCACCTTCTTCATTGATGCGTCACCACCGTAACATTTGACCAATTTGTCCCACGCCCCCTTTGACGTCATAGAATCTGCAATCTTCTCAAACACATTCACATCCACACACTGATGGATGTAGAACATCATCTTCTGATCCCTCTTCCTTTTATTTCTCTGTGCCTCTTTCTCATCTTCTGTTGCATCTTCAACAACTGGAATATAACCATCTATAACAAGCTCCAGAACATCTTGAGCTCCAAATAACACATGCATCTGGATCATCCATCTGTTGCAGTTTTTGCCATCAAAAACTGGAAGTTTGGTGTTCATGTTGTTGTTTCCGTTCATATTTTTCCTTGTGCAAATATCCTTAGATATTAACTCACACAGTGTTTCCAAACCCACAAACAGAAAAAAAAACGATTCTTGTTCTAGATTCAACGTGAAACCTAGAAACAAAATCAAAACACAAACAAACTCACGCTCACCGTGTTTCCTAATTCTTAAACCAAGCTCGATACCAATTTGTTGGTGCACAAGGACAAAGAGGAAAATAACGATGGAAATAAGAGAGAGTATAAAATAAGGATTGAATGATTATTAATGAAATAAGAGTACATTTTTATACACAACAAAAGCCCAAAAAATAAATATACCCATAAACCCTAATTAAAACAAACCCTAATTAAAACCTAATCTTGGTGACTAAGTTAGACAATACTAATAAAGAAAATAATAAAATATTAAAGTACCCTAATTAATAATTACAATAACACCCTCAAAAGTTCAACAACTCGACAAGATTAACCTCACCGGACGTACCGTAACGGCTTACTCGGACAAGATCAAAACTTCTAACATGAATTATTCTCAACAAAAATAAACTCAATCTGGCTTATGAGTGATACTGGAAAGCATTTTGATAACAACAATTAAATTATCAGCTAAAGTGAGCAAAAAGTGAAGGAATCAAGGTTTTACCAAATCCTAAAGTTATCATATGAAAGAAACCACTGTATTTCGATCTTCCCGCTCGCTTCACTATTCTGTTTCTACTCCTCTATTCTCCTATTTATTTAGTTGTTGATGTGTGTGTTGGTTATGCCTTTGTGTGAGTTTTGTTGTTGAAGTTGTTGTGTTTTTAATGGCGTTGTCGTGTCTAGTTTATTTATCCAAGAGCTTCAATTAAGCTCGAAAAACCTTAGGTTAAGCTTTGTAGAATTTTTTGTAAAGTGAGTTAAGTATGGTGAATGATTCTCAATATGGTGGTTCTTATATAGTGTGAATATGTTAGTTAATTATAGGAAATCATGAGATGGATTAGGGTTAATTTAGGTTTAATTTGAGTTGAGTGAATGGCGTAAATGGAAGGTTGGATTCAATGAGGTAGTGATCCGTGTGAGTGTTCAATGAATTCAATGGTGTGATGTGATTTAAGTGTGTTTATAGAGTAGAACAACATGCTCCCGGATTTTGAAGAAAATCACAAAGCAGAGAGGCAGCTATAGAAGTGTAGAGTGGAACAAAATGATGATGGATAATGGTTTGTTATTAGTGCGTTTATCTAGAAATTAGAGGTAATTTGGAGAATCAACTGAGAAAGATTAAGTTCAACAATTTAGTCGTGCCTCGCCATCTTCACGCTTTGGATGGCTTGTCAAAACCAGTTATCCGTGAAAGAAAGAATGACGAGGTTCGGCCATGGATAATGACAAATGCGTTGGTAAGAAACTCAAACAGCCTAGCATCTTTTATTTGAGTGCAACACCGTGAAATGAAATCGAATTTAATTTAAGTTGGGTGAACATCAACCGTAAGCCTAGCATTTGGGAGGACAAATTGAATTTGATTACATGATGTTATGGTAAAGGAAATAAAGAGGTGTTCTAAAGTGTGCTTTGCAAGTCGCTCTATGAAATTTGGAGGTATCATAATGTCATCTGCTTTGGCAACTCTCACAGGTAGGGGTAGAGAATGTTATTATTGACAATGTAATTCAAAGATGTTGGATAAATCCCAAGTATAACAATTATATTAGTAGGCTCATGATGCCTTAGGTTGTTTTGGTTTCTTGGTTTCCGAGTGTTTCTCAGCTTTTGGTTATCTGTTTTTTATTGAATAAATGTTTTTCTTTCAAAAACTAATATTCTTATATTTTGCATACACCCGACAATTAAAATATTTTGCATTCTCTTCTTAATTAACTACACGTAGTTTAGGCGTAGAACAATAGACATGTAAAACAAATTAAAAAGCACACAACAATGATAACCAATGACATATATCAACCCAAATAGAAAACTAAATTAAACAAAATATACATATACGTTAATAGGATGTCTTCAAGTTGCTAACAATTGAAGTTGCTAACCGAATAGAAGACTTGAATCAACGGAAGTTGCTAACTTAATGTTAGTTGTATGAAGAAAGAGTCGTTTCGTGAGTATTTATGACAATGAAGATTCGGTTGTTCACAATTGAGAAAATCGAAAATCGAAGCTTGGAGGGTTCGCGATTTCATGATAATTGGAGTCGTGTTTATGGAAAAGACAAAAACCTCGATGATGAATCACCGCGATGACAAGACGTAAACCTAAAATGAATAAGCTTGTAAGATCGACGTGACGGGTGAGGATGAGATGAAGGTATGGATGTTTCAAATGATGAAAATAGGTTCGCAGAAAAGGGTTTTAGGAAAAAGGGTTATGTTTTATTTTTAAAAATTAAAGGCCTTAGGCGCGCTTTTGGGGGCCTCTAGCAGTCAATAACCTTAGTGTTTTCATGGGGTTTTTAGCGCGCTTCCAAACACTGCCTAAAGTGTGCGCTTTTAGTGATGTCTATGGCTAACTCTTCGGCGCTTTTGGTGAAATTTCTTTAAAATTTCGTGTTTTTTAAACTTTAGGCGCTTTCAGAAAAACGTTGTCTGTTTTGTCTTTTTATTTTTGGCGAGGAGTCGTGGTATACCTCAACGCTACTTATAGAAATATTTACATATCACTCTCCAAAGAGATCCTCACATTGGCTCGGTAGGAGAATTAAACACAAGATCAAGATTCTCACATCACCCTGTGAGCAGGAATTGAACATAAGATCTCTTAGATATGTTATTTTATTATCATACAAAACACATTATATATTTTGAAAGACTTAGCGAAGACAAGATATTGCAAGCATAAATAATAACAATTATATTTACTTTAGAGCAAACTCATACAAGAGATTTAAGAAAAATCTAGATCAAAAGTGATTCAAGAGACATAGTGATTCAATAGGGACATTAATGTCTCTAAAACATTTAGAAAAGACTTAAGAATAATACTCAAATTATAACTCACTTAACTTAATAATAATTTATTATCATACATCACTAAAATTGACAAATCAATCACATACCTCTAAAATTTCACTAGATAGAACACACTAGCATATTTTATTTGGAAGAATCTTTTCAACTTTTAAACTTTTTTTTGGTTTTGTTATTTTTTTATTTTACCAAATGAAAATATTGCTATGATAAATTCACACTATTGAGCATATTTTTATTATTATTATTATTATTATTATTATTATTATTATTATTATTTATATATATATATATATATATATATATATATATATATATATATATATATATATATATATATATATATATATATATATATATATATATATATATATATATAATGATAATTGTTTAATAAAGTAAACTCAATAAAATATTAATATAAATATATTTTATATGTATTTAAATCAGTATTTATCTATAGTAATTTTATAAACTTACATGCACATCGAAGTGGGGTAGATCTAGTTAGCCTATAAAAACAACTTTGTTTTAAATAAAGAAATCACTTTGTTTAGAAAAACAAATCAAAATAGTATTTTTAAATTTGTTAGTAAAATTCTCTTTTCTTTTTAACTATAGAAAACTTTTTGAGTGAATATTATTTTTGTATGACAATGAGGCTTAGTATTTAGAAAAAAAATTAATAAACATGATTTATTTTTATATTATCATTATTTTAAAAAATATGATTTTACTCTCTTACCCTTGATTAATAAATAATTTAGGTATGATAGTATTTTAAATAATTCAATAAAAATTAAATATTTTTAAATTTGTTAAATAAAAAACTACAAATTGAATTTTTAAAGAGTTTGATGAAAATATTCATACCAAAAAAAGATAATATATGCGAAATTATATATTCAAAATTTCCCTTAAATAAATTTATATATATATATATATATATATATATATATATATATATATATATATATATATATATATATATATATATATATATATATATATATATATATATATATATATAAACAAAAATATAGTAAAAATATCATGTCTCTCTCTCTCTCTGAATAAATCTATTTTAACTCTTGAGTTAAGCACAATCACATGAGATAAAGCTCTTATGCACATGTTTTAATAATGGTTAAACTAAAATAAACATGTATTATGGCATCCAAACATAAATTAGTAGTATTTGAAGTGTGGTATACATCTTTTTTAAATATAAATTCATCTAATTTAAAAATAAATTTATCTGTAATTTTATTTAATTTAAATAATTAGTAAAAAAGTTGTCCAACTCAATTTCAAACGATTCAAATTAAATTTATTATTTTTATATTCAAATTACAAAATATATTTCTTTAGTAAGACTAAACAAATATTAATATATAATAAATTTTATATATAATATAATATATTAAAAGTTAATATTATTATATAACAATGATTATTTAAAATTGAAATAAATAAAATAATAAAAAATAAATAGATTAAATAACATAACATAGATTAAAATGATAAAAAATGACAATGATTTGCCATGGGAAGTTGGCAACTAGGTCAAGACTTTATCGTTTTAGTATAGTGGTTGTAATCAATGTATGTTAAGAGAAACCATTGTCCATTTATTCTTTGGGTGTAGGAAGCTAAAGTGTGTTTGGAGTGAGGTGTTGAGTGACTTCATATTCATCATGATCCAGAGGAATGGGATGAGGAAATTAAGGTTATTATGAATTATCGTGGCAAAGGATGAAGCTTGAGCTTTTGCATATATGCTATGAAACTTTCCATGAACTCGATCGCTTCAAAATGATATATTTTTCACAATAATAAGGTGGATAGAAACTTAAGAACATCATGAATATGATTGTTCATGGAGAGACGGACTTGTCCTAAGCTTGAACCACATAGCTATTTTATTAATGTCTTAAGTTTTTGTATTCCTTGAGGGTTGGATCCTCATCGCCTTTGTATTATCTTTTTTAATTAATTCATTTTTATTCAAAAACTTGAAAAAATAAATAAATAGATTAAATGATTATTTACAATGATTATTTACAATGATTATTTATAATTGAAACAAATAATTACCATCGAATAAAAAATCAACATAACATATTATACTAATAAAATAAATAAGTTTTAAATATTTGATATTTGAATCAATTTTAAAAATTAATTTGATCAAAACCGAATGTGTTTTATAAAACGACATTTAAACACATCTAATAATATTCAAATTTTTATGCTTTTTAATTTTTGAATCACTTTTAATTTTTTATTGGTTTGTATTTGAACACCATAATACATATACGGTTGATAATTCATAAATAGATATATTAAATATTTGATGAAAAATATTTTTCATGATATCAACAATTTTATATCTTTTATTGAATAAATTAATATATTAATTAACTAAATTTAAATAGTTTATACATGTAATAAACAAATAAAATGATTTAATTGATTTATTTGAGATAATAAATTATTTTTTGTAAGCAAATTTCATTGATGAAAAGGAGAACTAAGGGCTCTCAACCTTTACACAAAAGAATCGAGATTAAAACTCGAATAAAAATGAAAATTACAAACCAATTCCACTACTCTAAAAATAACAAAGGATCTTTGTTAAAGTTGAAGTTGTAATTGTGATATGTAATATCACTATGAGCGACCACTTTCATGATCAACATCTTAATACTCCAAACCATGTCGCTAATGTTCCAAGTATCACTTCTAAAGCATATGTGATTTCTTGACAACCAAATAATCCAACAAGTTACTAGCACACAACACCTAACTTCTCTTTCACTTTGTTTTATTTTACAAAAATATACCAATTCAAAAATCGCTTAAACATTCCTCTATATCCTCCATGGTTTACCAATCCAATTAGCTATATCCCTCCATAAAATTTTCACAACCGAGCAATTAAAAAGAATGGTCTCTACTTTCATTATCCACACCACAAAACACATTTTAAAGTATCCAAAGAGAACGGAATACCTCTATGAGCCAAATGATTTTTGTATGAATTCTATCTACAAAAGTCTCCAACAAAAACTTTGATCTTAAAAGGAACATCTAACTTCCAAACCAAACCCAAAGCCTCACCTCTATTTCTCGCCCAAAAGGAAGACACATTTTAGCATAGAAGGTATAACAAGAAGACATCAAAAAGATCCTTCCGATTCCAACAACCAAATAACTTTATCAATATCGATTTAAAAGGATGCATTATTCAACCTAAAACCAAACTATTAAACGGATTTCTCAAATCCAATTGCAATCCTCACTATCAATACCATAAGGAGCAAGTAAATATAATGCAAAAGGTAATTATATTGTTTTAAGAATAAGTGAACGAATTCTATACATGTATGTAAATATAAAAAGTAAATAACAACTACGTCTTTGGTTAATATAATTTATTATGCCGTTGTTTTTCATTTCAAGAGATTTTCCTATTTATGACACTACAACTTCACTTCCAAACACAACCACCAATACCACCATAGAAAAAGTCGTCTAACATCTTCCTTCATTCATTTCCATTCATTACAATATGTTTGATGAGAACATTATTCACATCATTGAGATCGGTGTTGGAGTCGATTTGGCAAGCTATCTTTAAATTAGCTCGATCAAGAAGATCCATCTGTCCTTAATGTAAGAGGAGTGATTGAGGAAGTCACGTCACAACCCATCGGGAGAATCATAACCCATCAAGGAAGTTTCAATGTCATCTCAGTGGGTCGACAATCACCCCATCATCGACGTTGAAGAGTGCACACAGAACTAGAAGTTTATTTATCAAGCACTTCATAAGGTGATTGTGAGGGAGTGCGTGTCCTCTCTGTGGCCTCACATCCATTGGTATTGACTGTCTTATATTGAAACACCGCTTTTAAAATCTTTCTTCTCGGATCTAGCTAGAGAGTCAAAATTCACATATAGCTAGAGAGACAATAAATTTTCTTTATCAATATGTCTTATTGTTTTATGTTTATTACCTTTCCTAATATTATCTATGAATCTCAATAGTTGAGAATCAATTATGAAGAAGTCCCACATTGATTTGAAAAGGGAAGAATGAATATTATATAGTGAGAAACACACACACCTATCACCTTAAGATTTTAGGTGGATATGGTGTTCTCACAAAGGTGTGTCTCATGTAACATGTTCCCTCCTTGGAATTTCCTAAGTTAATTATTGCAATTTTTCTAATGCATTAATCATGTTTGTGTAAGATCTACAATTGACTGAAAAACATAAACTATGTAGAGTACGTGTTTTATTAGTCTATGGAGTAAGTCAATTGGTCTAATGATTTCAAAATAGTATGCTTGAGATTAGATTTTGGTGAAACAACATATTTTCACTAATTTAAAACACAAATGAGAGGGCGATATTGATGAATGACTTTAATAAAGAAAAGTAATTTTTAATAAAGTCAAAATGATTTTCCCAAAATATAAAGTTTAGATTAAAAAAATGTGGGCAATTGTTAAACATGTGGAAATCAACGAAGCATCTTATTTAAGTTAAATTTAAAAAATTTAAACAACAAGAGTTGGATTGAACCAATTTGGCCTAACATGTTGTCGTGTTATCGAACCCGCTTAGACGACAATAGGTTTGTTTATCGTCCAACCCAAAATTTCATGGTCAAAACTAAACCAAATTGACCTGCTATTTATGGGTTGGGTGGTTTATAAGTTATGAAAATTGACCCATTTATTTATGGGTCATTGTGTTCATGGGTTAAGAAAATTAAATACAATTACAAAGATTTCTACCACTCAAATTGGATTACACACATCATATAACATCTAATAAAATTCATCAATAAACCGTAACACTTAATAATATTGAAAAATCTATAAACCTTGTAATTTCCATATAATTTATTAGTTGAAAATGATAAAGAAAATAAGAAACAACATTTAGTCTTAAAATTACATAAACTTATTGATATAATAGTAGTATTTGAACAGGAGCTCTATAGCAATATCCAAATACTCGAGGAAGGAAGAAACCTATACCCAATCACTCCTTTTTCATCCAAATTTTATTAGGAAAATGGAGGTAATATAGTCATGGTTCCTTAACGAAAAACAAGTATTCAAACAGTTAACTCTACAACAATATCCGAATGCTCATGGAAGGAATAGGCCCTAAGCAATCATTTTTGTTTCATGAAAGAACATACTAAATTTGGTTAATGAATGTTTTAGTTATGAAGACGAATACCTAAATAGTAGGCTCTACAATAATACTCGAGTATCCGGGAAGAAATAGGCCTACGCCCTACTCCTTTTCATTCTAATTAATTGTGAAAAATCTTTTAAAACAAAAATTTGACATTGGATCAAGTGTTCATTTGATTATGAAAGTATTTGGATTAATAGGAAAAAGTATTTGACGTTGATGATTTGAGATGCCTTCGATTAAATTTGTTTGGAAAAATACTTGGAATTGAGTCAAGCTTTTTTATGGTTCAATTTTAATATATTTAATCTTAATTAATTAAGTCAATAATAAATCTAATACCGACTGAAAATAATAATACAAATAAAAATGACTAAAACAAAAAAAAACAATACAAACATAATTATCAACAATTATTTTAATATGAATAAAAAAATAAATAACTAATGAAAATCATAAAAAAATAAGTATATATAAAAAAGAAACTAAAAGAAAAAAGAAAAAGGAAAAATGGGCTTAGCAAAATAATCAAACAAGAAGCTCAATACATGAGGGCACGTTCTGATCGATAAAAGAGAGGTGTAATTATCATAGACAAAGGCTCAAATGGCTTCAGCCCTGAATAGAAAGTCAAACTACTTTACTCACTAATGAGTGTAGGATCTGTTGACCATAGGGTTCAACCAGATCCGATGATGGACACAACAAGTTATTAGGGATTACTATGGTGTACTGTAGGAATCTATAGATTTGACAGCAATACATGCGCAAAGATTATCCTTCAAATACCCAAATCACATCCTAAACAACTATGAACCAATATTTAACCAATAAACAACAGAATCAAATAAAAACAAACGAGAATCAAACCATATATATATATATAAACAAAATCCCTAGTAAAAATAAACTCAATTGGCTTATGAGTGATATCGCAAGCATTTCGATAACAATTAAATTATCACGAAAGTGAGCAAAAAAGTGAAGGAATCAAGGTTTTACCAAATCCTAAAGTTATCATATGAAAGAAACCACCGTATTTCAATCTTTCCTCTTCTCGCTTCACTATTTTGTTTCTTCTACCTCTATGCTCCTATTTATTTAGTTGTTGATGTGTTGTGTTATGCCTTTGTGTGAGTGTTGTTTGGACACCCAAATTAATTCAATTATTTAATAATTAGAAATTTAATTATTAATTTAATTAAAGGTTTAATTATTAATATTTTTAATGGATTTAATTATTTAATTAAATAATAAGTCAGGAAGTTGAAACGTAGGGTGTATGGAGTAAAAGCTCTACTTAATCCTAATTAATCTAATTTATTTATTTCTATTATTTGGAAAATAAAAAGGAATAAATAAAGGAATAAAAGGGAAAAGGAGAGGAGGAAAATAAGGATTTGCATTCTACGTGAAAGTCAGAAAAGAGAAAGAGAGAAAAAGCCAACTCGTTGAAACTTCAAGATTCATCGCGAAAGGGGATGAATGATTATTATGCCTTATAGGTTTTGATGATCGATAGAATAAATCAATCCGCTAGGAATCTCGAATTGATGATTAAATATGCCCTAATGTCATAATCCGACGAAACCGTAATTGGAATTGTTAAGAATGATTAGATTGATGCGGAATGATTCTAGGTTAATTGGAAAACATATTCCTATAATCAAAAGTATGTGAATTTTCATGAGTTAATTTCGTCTTGTTAGTATGTTGTTTGGTGATGATTAGAATTAATGGAAATTGTGAATAAGAGGGAAACCGTTTTTGATGAAAACTACGTGATGAGTCGCACAAATCTTTATGAATCGATGCATGCAATAAAATTTTAGAAAACCAGAAGCTTTGAAAAGCTATGCATAGACTCATAGAGTCATGCATCGATCCAAGGGAAATTGGGAAGTTGTGCATCGATGCAAGATGCGACGCATCGATATATAAGCAAAAAGTGGTTATGCATCGATGCGATGCGATGTGTCACACATACCGAAACAAATTTTAAAAATGCAGGAAATTTTATGTTATGCATCGATGCATAACAATTTGAGGTCGATGAGTTGTTTATGCATTGATGCATAGCTTATGCATCGATGCATGTGTTGGGTTGAACATGATTTTTCCGAAAACGGTTTTGGCCATCTTTTAACCGAATCGGATTTAGGCGTAGTTGGTATCGGAAAGATTAGAACGAGTACTATCTGTTAATAACATTTTCAAAACCAGAAATTGAGATCTGAGGAATTAATATGGTTTCCGTAATAAGAATTGCCAGATTCGTGAAATATCGCATTGATATGTATGTTGTATGTTAATTCATGTGTTGTGATTAACGATATAATTATGATGTATTGCTATTATATGTTGTTGTTGATGTTGTATATTCATGAATGCTTGTTGATCTCATGAATTGTTGTTGTTGTTATACCGGTGATAGTCTTACTAATTGAAGGGTAAAGTATTTATGCTTGTGATAATTATTTCATGATTATGTTGTTCAAGTATCCATTATGATTGAGTTGTTATCATGTGATATATATTGTTGGCATTGTGTGGAATTATGTAATGATCATATTCCGTTGATTTAAGGTTGCATGCTTCCCGGCATGCATAAGCATTTGTTGATGGTTCATTCATTATGGAATTGAACTTGCAGGGCCAATAAACTTACCTAGTGGACAAAGGTGGTGAGGCTAGATTCTTGACCCATGATGTATGGGCGAATCATGGATTTTTTACTGCTTTCCGGTGTAAATGAACAGTGGACTTGGTTCACGATTGGTACCACATGCATTTGAGTCTGCATTGCATATGTAATTATAACATGTTAGGATGATTTCAGGTTATATTTGCATTGTTTGTTGTCAGTGCATGACGATCCATTGTTTGTATTTATGAACCGTATGCACATCATAATAAGGGTGAATAATGAATTGGTTATTTTATTGTTTTGAGAAATGTATAATGCATTTTAATCTTGATGAAATCTCACCCTTACTTTGATGATTTCAGATTGAGGAGTATAGCTGCTCGAGAAGTGGTGAGGACAGCTCTTAGAGTTGTGCTACTTAGTTAGTCCATGTGTCAGTGTCATGCTCTGGTAGTTGTAACACTGGGAACGATTGATTGAGATTTCTTTTATGGATTTAAAACTGGTTGTTTTGTTATGTTTTGGTTTATGTCTTGGAACAATTATTGATTGAAGTATTCCGGATTTTATGTTGTATTTCCGCTGTCTAAACATAATCCGTGTTTTCGTTTTTATTTGATAAGTTCTTCAGTAAAAGCATGATAACTGTTTTTGGTTATTTGAATTAATTAAATTGTGACGCCTCTTATTATGTTTAAAACTCTGATTAAAATTATATAAATCGCGGGTAAATTAGAAGGGGTGTTACATTGTTGTTGAAGTTGTTGTGTTTTTAATGGCGTTGTCGTGTCTAGCTAATTTTTCCCAGAGCTTCAGTTTGAAGCTCTGACAAAACCTTAGGTTAAGCTTTGGTAGTTTTTGAGTTTGTAAAGTGAGTTAAGTATGGTGAATGATTCCCCAATATTGTGGTTTTTATATAGTGTGAATATATTAGTTAATTATAGGCAATCATGAGATGGATTAGGGTTAATTTAGGTTGAATTTGAGTTGAGAAGCGAAATGGAAGGTGGGATTCAATGAGGTAGTGATCTATGGAGTGTTCAATGAAATCAATGGCGGATGTGATTTAAGTGTGTTTATAGAGTAGAAATTAGTGGAATGAGTGTAATTTGTGCAACTTAAAATCAGATTTGAAATGAAATTGGATGAGACTGTTATGGAATTTTTAATTGGTACATATGTATTTTTTTGTGTGAAATTGTGGTCCCACTTTTATTCAATGTGTGCATATGTATTGATGATGGAATGATATGATAGTATTATAACTAATTTATTCTTTGTTTTGTATGTGCACATGATTGGCTTGAGATTGGCTTGGAAAACAATGAGGATGAGGATGGCTTAAGGATAAATTTGGCTTGGAGCTAAAGGAATGAGGCTAGTTGTAGAAATGAAGTTTGGCTTAGATGAAGAAAACTCGATGATGGAAGCATGGGCACTTGGAATATAGCATAATGAAACTTTGTTAATTTTTTGTCTTATTCTGATTTTGTGTATTAAGGCAACATGTATATGTGGAATCTTGTAAAGGTTAAGTAATCCTTACCTTTTTTATTTCTACTTTCTTTGATGTTATAAAATTGTGTCATCAAAATACATAGTTTTGTCATCATAAAAAGGGAGATTGTTAGAACAAGAATTGATTCGCAATTATGTCTCCGAGTTTTGATGATAACAAAGAGTATATTTGAGTGAACAAATTTGTTACTCTAATGTTTGTTATATTTTTAATAATAAACAAATAGGTTCTACTTCTGATGGATGACGTGGCCAAGACATCATAAGAGAAAATGCTCTGCTTCTAAGCTACAAAGATTCTAATGAATAAGTAGCGGGAAATTTTTAGAAGCCTATGAAGCTAAGTCACTCTGATACGACAGTCTGAAGAAACCAGTCAGAAGATCTAAAGAAAGAAGTGCTACTTATGTCAAGATGTCGAAGACTCAAGTTTCAGAAGACAAAGGGTTCAGAAAACCAAGTGCTTAAAGACTCTGAAGACGTGGATGTGAAGATCCTAAAGACTTGAAGTTCTTTTCCAACTTCTCGTGAACTTATTTTACGATACAAGGTTACAAGACCAAGTGATGAAGACTCAAGACGTGGTTTCAAGGCTATGAAGACTTGAAGTTCTTTGAACGTTATGTTACGATTCAAGGTTCTTCAAAACCAAGCTAAGGACTCAAGAGGAAGATATGAAGACTCAAAGCTTGAAGTTTTGATTAACCGTGTTAGTTTATCTCCTCTTACTCATGCTCGTAAAAGCCTCTGAAGTACATAAGGTTAGAAGATAACAATAATGTGGTACAATAGTACATGGTACAAACAAACGTTTCATTCCACTACCATGAAGGACGTTGCTGCGTACGATCTTGTCCCCCACGTTCTCTCAAGCCGCCACAAATTTCATATTTCCAGATGTACCCTCCAACGATTACATAACATGCATGACACTATATAAAGGCTTGAAGACTTGAAGAAACAGTTGTTAATTCACTGAAAAATTCACGAAGAAAACAAACGTTTTATTTCTTTGTAAAAAGCTATATATTCTTTCAAGTTACTTGTACTAAAAATATGTTTATATATAAGCTTATGTAGAAGTATATTTACTTGTAAACAAACTTGTTATCAAATTGTTGTTTGATTGTTCCTTTACAGACCAGTTGGGTCATCTTCAAGTCTAAGATGATTAGTCTTAGAGGTGTTAGTCACACACACTTGGTGTGCAGGTTACTACCCATTGGGTCAAAAGTGTCATAATTAATTGAATTATTGGATTAAGTCGGAGAGAGAGAGAGAGAGAGAGAGAGAGAGAGAGAGAGAGAGAGAGAGAGAGAGAGAGAGGCAAATCACCCTCAGGTGGACTAGAGTAGTTTGAGGTTTTCAAGTGAACTAGAATAAAAATATTGTGTTCTTTACTACTTTCATATTCTCAATCGCCTAAGAGCAAAAGTGTTTATTTTTAAAGGGATTGTTTTAAAAGAAAAGTTTTTCACAAAGAAATCCAATTCAAACCCTCATTTCTTTAGTTTTGCACCTTTAATTTCAAAAGTTTTCAAATTCATGATTTTCCAAACCCCATGATTCACCCTCTCTGTGTGTGAAATATCAAGTCCAAAAAGATATATAGTATGTGTATGTAATAGTATAGGTATATATGTAGTAAAATGTAATAGCTGGTGATAAAATGTGCATTGTAATACAAAATGTAATATGATGAATTACTTAATAATAACTATTTTTATTACTTCTAGCTTTGTCTCATTCAAAATATACCTAAAGTATTTGAATAAAACAAATGCCAAAAAATAAAATTGAACTTATCAAATTAAATAAGTTTTTTGTCCTTATAAATATCTAAAATTTCACTTTTAGTCCCTGTTAAAAAAATGACATATTTAGGTCCCTACAAATTTTTTATTTATGCAATTTTAGTCTCTGTTATTTTCTGAAATTTTTAAAATTATTTAACTATCCTTAAACTCTTAAAATTTTGAATAATTTTTTCAATACGTGTTTAGAATACTATAAAATATTTCTTTACCAAATTTTATAATGTTTTAAAATGAGATGAATTAAATATGAATTTTTTAAATTTTAAAAGATATTGATAAAAGTAATAAAAATCTCAACTTAGAAATCAAATTTTGAGTTCTTTTTTTCAATGAACTTTTATAACGTTTTAAACATGTCTCCAAATTAATCATTAAAAATAATCATCAATTTAATAAGAGAGACTAAAATTACGTGTATAATAAATTTGTAGGGACTAAAACATGCCATTTTTATAAGGATCAAAAACAAAATTTAATAATTTATAGGGACCAAAATTATATTTAAGCCATAATAAAATATGAAAGTCAAAAAGTAAACTCTTGGACTTTTGATTTATTCTCTAATATATATTAATGAAAGCCTAGAAGTAATGTCAATGGAAAGTAAATGCAAATGAACTAGCAATAAAAGTCAACAGAAATCTTTGACTGAATTTTATTTCGAAAAATATGTTGATGAATGATAAGGATTCAAAGGAATTATGAATAGAAAACCATATGCAAAGTAGTCAAACTCATGGACTATTTATTTCTAATTCTCAATCATAAATGACAATCAAAATCTACAAAGAAACAAATGAAACCAACACTGATGACTATCCATCCGGACCTCTAAGACTTGTTACAATGGTTTAGATGATGCATTGAGACCGAGAAATAAATCTATTGACTTTTATAATTAGATGACTTGAATTAATGTCATCAAGACCATATAAAATGTGATAACTCTTGACTTTCCATCTAAACCCGTGAATGCTTTTGATTGATGAAATGCATGATCGGATGAAATTATCGTATGTTAATGCATATGGGAAAACTTAGCGTAAAATTTTAGTATATAGATATGCATCTCGATTTCTAGTAATCTAAATGTTGGAAAACTGGGATGAATCTCTATAATTTTTGCAACTCTCACCAACGTCAATAATGAATCGCACCCTCAAATCATCAAAATAATACATTGATCATCAAAATTATCTATCAAACTCGCTTTATTATGTATAAGCTATCAAAATGTATAATTTATCTACTTCATACCCTAATAATCAATTTCTACAAATTTGTACAAAACCTCAATAAAGTTTACAAAAATTAATAACTTACAAATAGTTGCATGAAGTTGGTTGATTAGATTGTTGATGGAGGAGTTTGAAGTTGCTTGAATATGGTTTGAGAGAGTTTGAGAAAATGAAGAGGTTGAGAGTTGGTATTTTAGAAGTGAGAAAGGAGTAGATGTATAACGCAAGGATAGTGACGAGTTTTAGCTCCCTAAAACCCACACTCGATCCCCAAACAATCCTTATTTATCCCCTAATCCCTTTCAAGGATGGATAATTAAAATTCAAACCCATCTCAAATGGCTTCGGTTAGTTCAACTATCCCACTCGCCACCATCCATTTAGTGAAATTAATTTTTAAATAAAAATACTAATTTTTTGCAAAATTAAATTACATATCAAATAAAAATAAAACAATCACAAGATATTTCATCCTTACATGTCAAATATTTTAATAATATACAAATCAAAATATCATTACATTAACTACATATTTAATATTCTAAATCATCAAAATTAATAATAAAGTATTCAATGAAATAAACTTGAGAGTTCAAGGTGTTTGGGAGTGGCACTAATATTCCCATTATCGGACCCATTGTTATATTTTATAATCGAAGAAAATTCAAACCTGCCATAAACGGGTTTTCCCATCAAATTTGAGGTGGATTTGAATGGGTACCTAGAAAGACGTTATTGTCATGCTTAGAAGGAGAAGGGTTATGGAGCATTTTTGAACAAATAGCAACCGAATATGCATCTATGTGATGTATACGAATAGGTATCTCGTAATATTTTCATTGAATTAGGGTCGGATTCATAAATTTATTGAGTTTTGGAGCGTCCAAAGATACATCTCTAGAATCTGAGAATATTATTGTATTTTCATAAAGTGTGCTACTAATGTGTGTGTC
The DNA here is from genome assembly GCA_021764765.1 of Vicia sativa. NCBI lineage: Eukaryota > Viridiplantae > Streptophyta > Magnoliopsida > Fabales > Fabaceae > Vicia > Vicia sativa. The sequence goes on along the minus strand of CM038794.1, from coordinate 255,897,658 downwards.
GCATTAAAAAATCTTTTTTTATCCCATCAATTTTTTTATTGTACTAACACGTGGTTTAGTTTTTTTTGTTATTAAATATTTGTCCTAATTAAAATAACTAATTCCTCTCAACAGAGAGATTAAAAGATCGCTTATCCCTAATTACTAAAAAGAAACATTCATTTTCTTGATAAAGTAACAAACACCGACATTTTCGTGGACACGAACCTAACACGTATTAAAGTAGTTTTCTTTGATGGTACATACGTGAATCGAAACCCACACCCACCAGCTTATCCCAATTACTAGAAAAAGTAGTTGTTTTTTGATAAAGTGACAAACACCGACATTTTCGTGGACACGAACCTAACACGTGATTAAAGTAGTTTTTGATGACATGTACGTGAATCGAGCAACTCACAATTTAGCATGGTGGATCCGAACAGGCGACCCATGACCTATGACTGCCAGTCACACCATATGTGGCCCTTCATGATGCTCTTTAGACTTATTCTTCCAAACTCAATTAAAATTATATCACTCCACTATTTTAAATGTCTTAAACATAATCGATCAAATTTATTTTAATTTAACATCATTTCTACTTTTTAGTGTATGTTATAATGTTATTACTGATATAAAATACTATAGTATGTGAATTTGAATATTTATAAATTGATGGGTAATGTGATAAAATTAGATGAATTCACATTATAAATCAAATCCATTTTCAACACTAATGGGTGTTACGAATATCAACATATCAACCTAAATATATTCTTATATTTTAATTTTTTAAATTCATTTTTAATTTTTTAAATTCATTGAATAATTGATATATTTAATCTTTATATATGATCTAAATACATTATTTATTCAATAAAATTAATTATAGAGACAAAGGTCATGAAAGAGCAAAAAGCACAACAGCTTATCCCAACAACGGTACACCAAGCCAAATATATTAAAGTCAAACACTTGTATATATTATTGTGTCAAAAAATTTCCATTAGAGTTATAATTTGCATGCGTGACAAGTAAATTTATGTTTTGACAAAAATAGTTCATTAACTATTCATATTTCCTTAGTCAACTCATCCAACAGTATCATGATATCATTAGAAATTGATGATTAGAGAATCAGTCCTGTAGTTGCGGTACAACCTAATACAAGCAACCAACTTCAATGATATCATGATAACAACAGGACCACAGTGCGTGATTACCGTGACCAACTCCATCAATGATTAAAAAGGTGTTGAGAAAATTCAGATAAGAATTTAACGAGGTAGTAGACATGTGACTAAATGCTTATGGTGGTAATATGAACACTACTACAATGCAATCTTCTCTAATGGGTCTACCCTGCATTAACGGCAGGTTCTGCATAAAATCATAAAATTACAATCATGTTTTGTGGTAGAACCTATGACAACTACTATGCACAAAAGTCATATTCGATTGTGATGGACCATCCATCGCCACTAACATTGATGACAACTATATCTACAAACCCAATAATGGACAGGAGGACTAAGGAGAATCATAATTTGATTCAGATGTGATTTTCTTTTACACAAGTTTATTATTTTCTACATGGCTGCCAGAAACCTTTTCCGACAACCATTGATCCAATACTACCAACACTCTTCTTGAGTACAGTAGTATTAGGTATAAATACGGTAGCGTAAATGTCCAAATGGAAGAAGCAGCCTGCATGTTCCATTTTCCTTCGCCATCTGGAGCTGACTCAGACACAACTTTGTGAGCATGACTATATGACCTGCAGTGCACATCATAAAATTTGTTAAAAGCTAATTCTTGTTTCTAATACTGACATTTTCAACTTCATACAAACAGAGAACGATCCTTTTGGAATACCATTTCTGATACTGTCTGTACTACTAACAAATATGCACAAATTTTAGACATAATAAGCCAGCTCACAGCCGGCTTATTGAGCCAAATAACAAGTTGAGTTATGACTCCACGAGTTGCTCCTGTGCAACTTAACTCATTTCCACCATGTCATCAAGACCATAAATAACACAGAAACAATACCTCTAGAATGCAAAATAAATACTTGCAAGGCTAGATTAGAAGCTCACACTCAAGTAGCAGTTCCACTGTTTTAGTCCTGCTGCAAACTAAGGATATCTGCAACAGGGGTAGATTCAAAACATAATTACATGATGTACACATAGATATGCACTATAAGATGCTTGGAAAATAGCCCACCTTAATTGCCCCCCTCAACCAGTTGTTTGGTCAGGGCCGCTACCTTGTATGAACTGAGGAGAAACAATAAATTGTTGGCCTGGAACTGGTGCACCAATTCCTGAAAAAAAGAAAATAATTACAATTCACACCCATTTTCAAAGAATTTGAAGTTTTTACCCTTAATTTTTTACAGAAATCAGTTTGATAACGGAAACTGCCTACATATGCCTTGATTGTGCATTGACCTCTTTGTGGGATGATATACTAACAGCTGAAAAGTGTATGCAATCTGGAGTATCAATGTTTTTAAAAGGTTATTTGCAAATATGTTATCAAATGAATGTTAATTTCAAGATACAGGGCTTTTGTTTCTCAAAGAATACCTGCTAAGATGGATGTTTTTAAACAAAATCCACTCAAATATGAATCAGCACTCTTTCAATCATATAAAAAGTATACAATGTGCATGAATCAAATTGAGATGTGTGAAATGCATGCTCAAAATGCAACAAAAAGAAACAGCCTGAGTCAGATAGAAATTCTTTAGGACAGAGGACTGTACCGCTAGGATATGAGGCTTGAATGGCAGGCATAGGTGAAGTTGTCATTGCATTAACATTGGATCCACCATATGGAACAATCTGATGACCTGGTACTGTATAACCCTGCATTGTTGTATAACCATGACCACCAGGAATAGCTTGACCCATTTGTCCATATGGATAAATGGCTGTATTCACCCCACCCGGGCACGCCATATATCTGAAGGTATTGTTGGCCCGCATAAGGGTTGAACATATTCTGTTAGACAAGATACAAGAAGTAGAAAACGCCAGCATCTTACAAATAACGCTCACATTTATCTTAAGCCAATTAGAAAGGGAAAACTAATTTGACCTGTGGATAGGCGATTTCAGGTCCATATGCCGATACCTGCAAAGATAAAACAACCACATATAATGTTGAAAAATACCTCTAGCATGATTCTGGTGTAATACATCCTGATGCACAATGCAAATGTGGTTGGTTAGGAACACCTCACACATGGAGATTAATATTAAACAATTAATCCTTTCGTCCCAAATTATATGTCACTTTGACAAATTCCCGCATGTTAAGAAATGTAGTTAATGATGTTTGAAAAAAGGAATTACGAATTACTTGACAGAAATACTTAATTAATGAATGATATGAGAAAGATAAATCAAAATAACTGGGAAAATAGAGTTATAAATAATAAAGGACAATAGGAAAAGAAGCACTAATGCTTCATCGATATTGTAAAACAACATATAATTTGAGGCAAACATATTTTGCTGGAATGACATAAAATTTGGGACAATGAGAGTATTAGTTATTACATCCATTAACATATGTTTTCCATATACAATGAGCCATTAATGACCAAAATTCTCAGGATTTTTAACTCCTAACTAACCACTACAACAAGGGTGCTATGTAGTGACTTGTGATCACATAAACATGGACACAAAAGAAGCATACACATATAAAAGGCAAGAGCATAATTATTTGCATAGTGGCAGCGAAATAAATCTTAAAATCCAGTTTTTTCAAAACATGTACAACGGCATCCAACTCACCCATAAGGAGGATAAACCATTCCTCCTTGTTGATAGCCATAGGAAAGTGGTTGCTGGTAGCCATAACTTCCAACATAAGCACCACGGGCTGGTTGCAAACTTCCAACATAAGGGGATGCTGGTCTTACCCGTCCTATAAAAAACAGAAGAAACAATCCGATAAAAAATAGAAGCATACTGTACTTTTTGTCGGAAGAATAATCTGGAAACTTCAAATTACAGGAGACTGCTAAGCATATCAAGGAAAGAATGATATAATATCGCTTGAAATAAACTCATTCGTTAAGGAAAAAAAAAGACATCAATCAGAAATAGCAAGCTTGCTCAGTTTACAAAACAGTCAAACAGATTACCTCACGATATGACCGTCAGCACCAGTAATATTGAAAAATGAATAAATTCAACGTAATCACAAGTTGTCGGTCGGCCGACACAGACACTGGTATATATTAAGAAATAATACCATAAGGGACAGGAGGGCGCGGACGACCAAGCGAAGCCAAATTACAATTAGCCCGTCTACCATCAATAACAGGACTTGGATCAACACAGGCTCTCCTAGCAGCTTCTGGATCACGAAAAGTCACCTATACCCTCCAATTCCATGGAGGTAAGAGAGAAATGAAGTCATTGTTATAGTAAGAAACAAGAATAATGGCAACATTAATTAATAAATAAATAAAAGAAAAGATGCTCACAAAACCATAGCCTTTAGATCGTGCAGTATTCTTATCAGTAATAACAACGGCTTCAAGAATTTCCCCAAATTGATCAAAGTAACGGCGCATAGTCTCGCTCTGTGTCTCCCAGGCCAATCCCCCAACAAACACCTTAGTATAAGTTGTATCTCCAAACGGAGAATTCACCAATTGAAACCCCGAACTCGAACTCGATCCCGAACTCGGCCCCTGATACGCCATTTTTTATATATTTATATAGAAACAACAACCACTTGAGTTCAATCGTGTGGATGGATGAGTATGAAATAGAAGGAAGAGAGAGAGAAATTGAAGGGGGGAAATGAAAAACCCTAGAAATGAGAAGGAAAGAAAAAGGTGGTTGTTGATGTGTGATGACAGGGTGGAGGAAGAGAAGGAAAGTGGAAGTTATTCATATTTTTAGATTTTGGATGAGTTGTGAAAAGGAAGTGGGTTATTATTATTGTGACAAAAAAGATGTTGAAAACGAACAGGAGCAAGTAACGGAATAGAGAGAGAGAGAGAGAGAGAGAGAGAACGGAACGGGGGAGGACAGGGAGAGTTTGGTTTTTCAGAATTGTTTTAATTCTTAACAGAACAGGACAGCCTTAGATGCTGATCATTTCGGGCCCACTTACGCCCTCTCCAGCCCTTTTCTTTTCTGTTTTTTTTTTTTAATTTTTTATTTATCTATTTATTTAGAGTACTGCATAATGTTACGAGAGATTTTTCGTATGAATTTAGACGAATGATGGTTGTTACTTTTACTTTCATAATTCAAAAGTTATGTTAAATTTTAAAAAAAAAAATTGAATGTTTTGTGTTTATCTAACAGCATTTGAATGAGATGTGTATCTCTTCCGGTTTAATTAGAGATAGAATACAATAATGTTAAATTTTTTGAAGGAGAATCGACTAGTTTATATGGTCTTATAAGACTGAGAATGCAGCTATATTAAATTTTTTGGATAGAATTACCCCGTCTATATGATCATGCAAAGTTTGAGGGATTAATCTATGTTTTATATATATATATATATATATATATATATATATATATATATATATATATATATATATATATATATATATATATATATATCAAAAGAACATATGACTATGTCTCACAGTTTAAAGGGAGTTTACTTCACCACTCTTCTTCATCTTTCATCTAGGATCTCCATCTAAATAATTATTCCTGCCATATCTTTCATATTTGCTAAAATCTATAATCATATTTTTTAATTTATCATTGTAAGTTTTATGAATAACTATCATTTGATATGGTATTGTTTTCAAATAATAGTTCATCATGTAGGCTTGAGAAAGAAATGCAAATTAAGAAACTTCTGAGACATGTGAATGTCATGAGAAAAAGAAGAAGAAAAAAAAAAGAGAACAACACTTGTCCAAAAGAAAGACTCGACACAAGTAAGCACTCAAAGTGAGAAAGCGAGTGAACAAATGAGTCTAAGTCGATAGAGCCCTAGTGAAACAATTTGAGCACAAAGATGAAAATAACACAAAAGGTATGTTGAGCCCAAAACCAATTGTTTATCTATTTCCTTGTTTATCCCACCGTACCTAAGCCCCGTTACAACTTGAAAATCTTGAAGAAATGCATGAAGAGACTATTGACCAAACTTGAAAATCTTGCAAATGGCCCTGAGTTTTTGTGATCCAAACTTGTTCCTAAGATCATCCATGACTCCTAAGTCCAATTACACGCCACCTTGTCATTTTTATTTAATTTATTTTTGAATTAAATCACTAAAATTCAAAATTAATTAAAATAAAATACAAAAATAAGGAGCAAGCGTACAAGGCCTTAGATTTAAGTATCTCGAGGAACAAGGAAGCCCATGCTAGATGGAAAATTCGTGCAAGAAGAGATTGGCATGAGATTGAGCAATTTTGAAAATATTAAGTTTGATTTTCAATCAAATATTTTCTCCATCAATGCAATATATTTCACCAAGTTTGTTGACCTAATTTCAATCCTCTATTTATACACAACAATCCCAGATCACAAGGACATGCGGTGCTTCCAAGAACCCTAACAAAGTGCCAAAAACTTGGAGAAAAGCTACTTCTAATTCAACCCCGCATTCAATTCAAGGAGTTTGAGGATCAATCGAGCATCCCGAGTCCCCTTAACCTGAACATAATTTAGTTCTAATCATATCTTAGAGTTTTGATGATAACAAGTGAAATAAATTTTGCATAATAGAACTTCCGTCATGACGAAAAGCAACTTTAAAGGAAGCATGCTAGCGCAACCTCCGATAAGACTAAAGAATCTTCCGATTGAAGATGTTTGAACAAGGCTTACAGAAGATCAGAAGTATCAAGACATCTTCTAAGACAAAGTCCGCTATGAACGTTACCCTACTAAGCTAAGACTATCAAGTACTTGAGTGGTTCAAATTTCAAGGTTCATTGAGTAAACAAAACATGTGACGCTAAACAAATCTTAATTACACTTTACTTTACCCAAGACACGCAAACAACGAACAAAACCAAGTTCTATATAAAGTACAACATTCAAAGAAGAAAACAATAATTCATTCATAGAGAACTTACGCCAAAATTGAAATCATTATTCCTGAAGTTCATTTCTAAGTTTTGAGCTTAATCTTCTTATGTAAAAATCACTTTGTGATAAATCTTTTAAGAAGCAATTGTAAACACTGCCTAAGTTCTTGTGTAATTGTTCCTCGAGAGTTACCGGTCGATTTTCAAGAGGCTAGACTAAGAGTCTTAGAGGTGTTAGTCACTACTGCGCTTGGTTCAGGCATTGTTGTTAGTTACAACAATGGGTCAGCTTGTAATCTTTTGATTATAGTGGATTAAGTTCGGTTGAGAGGCGAAATCACCTTGACGGATGGATCGAGTAGTTTGTTTCAAACGAACCAGATAAAAATCAGTGTGTTTAGTCTTCTTGTTAAGTAAAAGAAAATTTAAAAGTGAAAAACTTATTCAACCCTCCCTTCTAAGTTTTCTAAGCCTTCAATTGGTATCGTAGCGTTTGTTCGGTGCAACTACTTAACAGTTGTCGATAAAGATCCGTATGAACACACAAATGGAAATATATCACAATAATAACAACACTAAATCTCATATGTTTCTGAGACATTTAAAATTATAAAAAAATATTTAAAAAATGACGTATTTTTAATAAATATTAAACATAAAGAGTGAAGTATCAGAAAAATATCCTTCTTACTATAAATTATAACTTTTTTTACCAAAGTTAAATATTTAGTTTATCATTCTAAAACATAAGAATAAAAATTATTTTGTAATTATTGAATTCCTTATTTGAAATGAAATATATTTTAAAATTATTTAGATTTTTATAGAAAGGTTAATAAAATAAAATAAAATCAATTGAGATTTAGTAATTATTTTAGACTTATGAAATAAGTAAAACATATCATAATTTTTTCAAATTAACTTTATAATTATAATCATGATAAAAAAAATGTTAAATTGTATTCATGAAAATTTAATGATAAATGATAATCATAAAAAATTAATGAAAAGTAAAAACTTATCTTATACATATTTATCACTATTGAATAAATAAATTTAAGATGATACGACAAATATTTATTACAATTATTTTTAAAAACATAAATAACTTACAAATATTTTTATAAACGATAAAAATTCAACTACGTATTCAATTATTTTTAACCTGAATAAGTTAAAAATATATTTATAAACGAGCATAAATTATAAATGTTATTTTCAATTATAAAAGGATACTATGGATAACGTAATTTGTATGTCAAACGTGATGTGAATGTATATATGTATATGTCACGTGATATATTCATTTTAATGTCAAATCTAAAATTATTTTGTTTTGTTTATATAATAGTTAATCGATACTGGTTTAGTATAATTATAAATAAATATTTAAAAGTTGGTATATTATTAGACTATATTTGTAATTATGTGAATGTCAATCAATTAAAAAATGAATTCATACTCTATAAACGATAGTCAGATGAAGTAGTAATTGAAATAACTAAAACATATTAGAATTTTTTCAAATTAACTTTATAATTGTAATCATGATAAAAAAATATTAAATGATATCTCATAAAAATTTAATGATAAATGAATAATCGGAAAAAATAAATGATCAAAGATAAAAACTTATGTGACACATATTTATCACTATTAAATAATTAAATTTAAGATGATACGACAAATGTTCATTTTTACAATTATTTTTAGAAATATAAATAACTTACAAATATTTTTATAAACGATAAAAGTTCAACTATTTATTCAATTGTTTTTAACATGAATAAGTTAAAAATATTTTTATAAACGGAATAAGTTACCAATGTTAGTTTTAATTCAAAAGATGCTATGGATAACGTGAAATTTGTATGTCAAAAGTGAATGTGAACGATTCACATGTCAATTCAGATATCGTTTCATTTTAATGTTAATCTCTAAAATTATTTTGTCATTGCTTATATAGTTGAAGTAGAATCGGCTATTCGGTTTATTAGAACTACAAATGAATATTTAAAAGTTAGTGCATATTATTAGCTATATTTATAACTATGTGAATGTCAATCAATTAAATAATGAATTCATATTTTATAAACGATAGTGATAGACGTAATATGAACCCGCATTTACTTGCGTTAGATTTAGTTTCTTACCAAGAAAAATAATTTAATAATCTACTATCTTGATTGAAGAATTTTATTAAAATAACATTTATTAAAAAAAAAGAGAAGTATGATTTACTATAACAATTTATTTGAACGATTGTTATATGTTTTTGTATTAATGTTAATTGATTCAAATATGAATTCATTAAGTCTGCACCTTAATTCGTTAAGGTTTCAATGTGATTAAATTTGTGATTCAATGTTAAACTTAATTATAATTTATTATAATTAGACTGAATTGTTCTTGTTGATTTTGTTGAATCATCACATAAACATTCGATTAGGTAAAAGTAATTTAAGTAATTCAGACACCATATTTATCCAAAACTAAAGTGATAAGTCTACATGACATTCCATTCATAGATAAAATATCATAACATTATCGATAAAAATAATAATTTATAAAGCTTTAATTTTAATATGAGAGAATACTATTTAAAAATAAAATAATTTATAAACAAATATAAAATAACATTACGGTTATGAATACAGTGGTCCGTTGATTTTGAAGATATATTGGAGAGCTTTAGTGTAATTTTGAATTTTATTTTTATTCTCAAGGTATAACTTGAAATTATAAAGAGCGAAACTTGAAACTAATATTAACTTTAAATTTAAATTTAAATTTTATGACCGCACAGAGTATCTACCGTAACAACTAACAGACGTTGAGACAAGGGCCAACTGGTAATTTAATGGCATCCATCTCCCGGAGAAACCTGCCGTGCCACCACCGTCTTCCGCCTCCGAACCACCCCAACCTCAAATTCAAACTCAACTTCCGACCTCCACTCCGCCTCTTCCTCCTACAAAACCACCACAACCACCACCGCCGACGCCTAAACCGGAAGCCTCTTTCCCAGACTCCAAACCCTCTCCCGACGCCACGTTAATCCACATCCCATCTCACTCGCGATGGTTCTCATGGGACTCCATTCACGAATCCGAATTCCGTAACATTCCCGACTCTTCAAAACCCTAGGGTTTACAAATACTACAGAAACTCCATCGTCAAGTTCTTCCGATTCAATCCGAATCGAAAAATAACGTTCACCGATGTTCGTAAAACGCTCGTCGGTGACGTCGGTTCCATCAGGAGAGTCTTCGATTTTCTCGAAGCTTGGGGGTTAATCAATTATCATCCTTCTTCTTCGCTCGCAAAACCTTTGAAATGGGAAGATAAAGACACCAAAACAGAATCAGCTTCAAATTCCACTGATTCTCCTCCGGTACCGATCAAAGATACTGCTAAGAGAATTTGCAGTAACTGCAAAAATCTATGTGCCATTGCTTGCTTTGCCTGTGATAAGGTTAGCTTACAGTATCAATTAACTGTACCAAAACTTGTTCTTTAACATAAAATCAGTGAATAATGGTAGCAGTATCGGTATCGGAACACGTTAATACCGTTCTGTCGCCCTGTTTTCGCGGTCATGGACGTTTTTTAAAACCTTGATAGTGTATTATTGAAGATGTTTAACTTTAATCATTTGTTGTTTAAAAAGTTATATTTATGATATATTACAAGCTTTTAAATAACTGTCGAGGTTGCGCTGTAATCGTGCTGAGGCTTTCGCGATTTCGTCGATACACGTGTTGTGACACTGACTGTGGTCCTCGTGAATTAACTTTATCACTAAACGGTGAACAACGATATTGGGACCTTCTGATACTGTTTTGTCACAGCTGTTTTCATTGTATCAGGCGTTTTTAAAACCTTGATAGATTGTGATTTCTTTATGCTGGTACTGTATCAAAACTAGACTTGATTTAAAATTGAATTCCACAATTTAAACTGTTATATTTATGATAGATTGAAAGGTTTTAAATAACAGTTGCGGTGCGGTCACGAGACTTCCGCGATTTCTGCGGTACACATGTTGTGAGGCTTCCTGTATGCCGCAGTGTGAATTAACCACAATGTTCTTTATCACAAAACGATGAATAACGGTATCGGTATTGGCACCTTTGATACTATTTTGTTGCGGCCGCTTTTGTGGTTACGCTCTGTTTTTAAAACTTTAATAGATTATGATTTCTTTATGCTGGTAATGTATCAACATTAAATTCCACAATTTAAACTGTGAATTTGGGTGCAGAATAATATGACTCTATGTGCGAGGTGTTTTGTTCGCGGCAGCTATAAAGTTGGTACGAGCAATACTGATTTCAAGAGAGTGGAGATAAGTGAGGAGACCAAACCTGATTGGACTGAGAAGGAAACATTGAAACTTCTTGAATGTATTACAATTTTGGTGATGATTGGAAGAGGGTTTCTCATCATGTTATTGGTAGGACTGAAGGAATGTGTTGCTCGCTTTTCTCAAGCTTCCTTTTGGTGATCAGTTTATGCATTCTCAACGCCCGAATCTCCTCATCTTATTGATGATGGTTGTTCTGATCTGTTGAAGCCCTCCGTTGATGCTGAATCTGAATCAGAAACTGCTAGCTTGGATAAATCTAGTAAGAGGATGCGTCTCACGCTCTTGCTGATGCAAGCAATCCTATCATGGCTCAGGTTTTTTCTTGGCTTAAAGTGATCCTTGTTTTCTTTGAATTATTGTAATTATTATTGATTAGTGTTGAATATAAACCGTGCTGAAGTATTATTTGAAAGTTCTTTTGTGTCTTAACAATTTTTATGTTCAAATTATTGCAGGCTGCTTTCCTTTCTGCTTTGGCAGGGACAGAGGTTGCAAGCTGCAGCTCAAGCTGCTCTGACACGCTTGTCCGATGTTTACAAGTCAACTAGAATTAATTATCGGTCATTTCCAAAGCAAGGTGAGAATGACATATAACCGGGCTAAGATTATAGATTTTTGAGTAAATTTAAGCTTTCATCTATCTTAATGGGGTTATACTTAACAGGCTTAAAGATTATACATTGTACTAATTGGAGTGGTTTTCTAGAAATTTTAAACTCTATATTCTTGGTAAAAATGGTGTTTGAATGTTTCTTGCAGAAGCTGGTGTTGCATCAAATGGTGTTAATGCTTCAGAGTCTATCCAAGGATCTCTACTGTGTGCAAATTTAGAGCGTGAGAAGGAAGAATCAGACGTAGAGAAAGCAATTTATGAGATTGTAGAAGTTCAGGTCTGTCATATGTTAGTCAACTATCATTTTGTTTGACGTTGTTTTTACTTGTTTGTTTGATAATCCTTGGTAACGTATTGGATTTTGCGCTGTATAGATTAAAAATATCCAGGACAAGCTTATCAAATTTGAAGATTTAGACCTGCTAAGGGAAAAAGAATGCCAGCAGATAGAGCAAGTGAAGAGTTTGTTTTTCCTTGATCAGCTTAATCTTTTATTTCGAAAAACAGCCGCATCAACAACCGGAGAAGGCAATCTTGTAAAGAGGAATTGATGACTGACTAGTCTTAGTTAAGCTATTGATCTTAGGTTAAGCTGAATGTATTCAATTTCCATTTGGTTGCAAAGTCACTGAGTGTCTGTTTGTTCAATGTTGTTAGTTAAAACTACATATTTCATATCCATGGCAGGATTTTCGTTATATATTGTCAGCTTAATTACACATTCCTGCCTAAAAACGGCTTTAAAGTTTCCATTATGTTCGGTTCACACTGCATTTCGCTACCGCAATTGTAATTAGGGGTAGTGAAATGAGAAAAAGTGGTATGGATAGTACTGTAAAATTCTTGAAGTTGTGTTTTCTAGTTTCAAGCATCCATTTCAAGGAAGGAACCTTTAAAATTTATGTATACGACATTGTTATTGCTTGCTCTGAAAAGAGTATTTTTTCTTTATGTCCATTACTTTAATTAGTGCCATTCATTTATGCTGCTTTGGTCTATTTGAAGTAGATATCATACTAATAGGATTTAGACAGACATTTGTAGCTAATAAATAATGTCATGAAGACATCCTGTGGGAGTCCCTGACAGAAAGCAACGAAAAAATTTCTCCCCCGTCATGAAAATTTCGTTATGTGAACTTAAATGATCGAACCGCCTGCAAAATTCAAGTGGAAGCTGAATCAATTTCATGACACACAAATATAATCTACTTCAATCAACTATGTTGCATAATTGCATAAACTAAATGACAGAACGGATGTAGCATCAAAACATTTGTTATGTCAGATATCAGAATAGGTCAAATATGAAAATAAGTTAACCTTCTGAACTTTGGAAGCATACTTGTCTGTTTCCTCATCTCCATACTGCATGTAGACAACAAGACAAGAATCAATACTTATCAGCATTTAGCTCTAGAGCTCTAGATTGAAACATCAAACACCCACATAGACGCCGAAATATATCTAACAGTACCTGTCCTGTTACTGTATACAGTCTGTTATACCAGCCATTTGTTAGCATCCCAATAGCTGAATATAGATGTTTGCGACTCTCGCCAGGATTTTGCAGTGTATACTCAATGAAATAAAATCCTGAACCATTTTTATAGTCAAATTAAGCACTCAGAACTTCAAAATTCACCCATATATCAGAACTATATGCAGAACCTAACATGTTTTCTTTCCCTTACAGTTACATCCTTATTACATGTAATGTAATGCAGCAGTCTTCAATGAAATTTAAGCGTAAAAGTAAGCACCTTTAGATGATTTACAGTCTACGAGTTTAGCAGTCACACCAGGTGGTTTTTTCCAGCTTCTGTCCAATCCACTAACCTGTTATATATTCATTTTCACAAAATAGGTGTAAAAATTAAGAATCAGCTGAAATCGAAAGAGAGAAAGAAAACCAGTAAACAATAGTTTTGAATATGATCAAGAAATAACACCAGAGTGTCAGCAAATTCTTCAACTTTGCCAAACGATTCCATCTTAGTGAAATCCGGTCCTACCCCCGTGATCACAACGCTCACTGAAGCAGCATATCGATCGTTAGCAACTAGTTTTATAACATACATTGCAGTTTGCAACTGATGAAGAAACAAATGATTTTATGAGAGTCTAAATATACCATTGGAATTAGACTGCTCTTTTGGATAGAAAGCCGTTAGTGATTTAAATCCCGCAGATTCTCCTGTTCCTGATTGCCACTCTGATCCAAACCAGTGAATGAAAGAAAAAAAAGTACATAATCAATTTTTTAAACCTCTAAATCGAACTTGAATGTATCTATAATTTCTTCCAAACTCGCAGTTCAATTCAATTCACCTTGAGGAATCTCTATTTTGAACTTGTTCTCATCATCAGTGTAGACACTAAAATCCTCAGACACATCTATGACACAAGAAACAAAAACAAAATACCATGACACTAATTACTAACCATTAATACAAAGTTTATGATGTAACAATTAATATCACCATTGAGTGCCAATGCATTTGAGACAGTAGATGAAGCTGCAATGGCTGCTGTTGAAGTGTAAAGAATCAGTTGTCTTCTATTAACAGCATATCCTTCTTCTGAGGAAGAACTGATAGAATTCTGTGGTCTTGTTTTATGATGTTCCGCGGTTACGGAATATGATAAACCTGAGAAAAAAAGGTGAGTTAGATTCATTAGGAATATGAACAGCATGAAAATTTAGTGGAATTGGTGAAGGACCTTTGTTGTCTGCAGAGGCTGTTGGTCGGATGTGAAGACAGCTGAACCATGAAATGGATGCCATTTCTTTAAGATGTTGGATGATCTTCACTTCTCACCCTTCATTTCCTTTATTATCTGTTTAATTACATTTCTATCCTTCTCAAAGAGACTATTTTTATCAATATTTTTAAATGGTTAAATATGTTTTTTTTTTCAACAAGATTAATAAATTTAGTTTTTCATACTAATAAAATGATTTTTTTTTTTTAAATAAATATCCTCTAAGCATATAGAATAAATATCAAACATATGAGTGTATAAAATAAAGATCGAATATATGACCTCCGATTGGAGGAAGACATACTCCATCTCATTCAAGTATTCTTAGGTAGAAGATCCTTCTTTTCCTTTTCCCTGTACAAAATTTTCATGCCAGCGTTTTTTAAATTTTGTTTGTTAATATTAGACCATTTAAATATAAAAGAATATATTATTAAAGTTTATTGTAAATAATTACTCATTAGCTAAAAGATATTTAGACATTTTGAAACTTAGTAGTGGTGAATTACACTATTTTTAAGTTTTATTATTATAAAATTTAATTGTAAGACACTAAATTTCTTCTATTTAAGGCTATTTTATTTAAATATTATTCGGTCAAACTAAAAAATTATTTAATTATTTAGACTAAGTCTATTTTTATTTTAAAGATTTCACAAATAGCCCATTCAGTCATTCTATTTTAAATTCATAAGCACCCATGTGAGATAGGTTTATAAGCACTAATATTTTTTTTCTCAAATCATTGTGGGACTAATAGTATCTCACTTGCTTGCTTGAAGTAACTGATCATCTTCAAACTCTACAACAGACTTTGCACTCATCAGTCATCACTAGTCAACGGAAATCGATGAGGTCTTAGCTTGAATGATAATAACATTACAATTGCCAAATAATATCAAAGCTGAATGAATTCAACAAAAACAAACCCATAGCATACTACGTCACATAATCAAAATAGGGTAGAATGTACAATTTGTCATATTTGAGGTAGTTCATTCTTCTGCTGCTTTCAGTTTGCTCCTTTTCTCATTTTTTCTAGGTAGATTCACATTGAAGAAGAAAATGATATTAACTAAAAGAAGAGGGTGCCATGTTGAGATAATAATAAGATTCCAGTTTCATTCATATGCTAAGGAGTTGGAAGAATAAAGTTGAAGAAAGTGATATTATTAGCCCCACATTGATTTGTATGAGAAAAATATTAATGTCTATAATGCAAACACATGTGTGAAATAATAAATTGAAACAAGGTCTTTGAAAATGGGCTCTTGATTTTGAAAATTGGGTTAAAATATATTAATATAAAAATAGTAACATAATAAATAAATAAACTTATTAATGTCATCATAATTTTTCCTAGGAAGAATCTTGCTGAGCGCTAAAGATTATGTTAAGACCTATCAAAAAGCCAATAAGCGATGCCCCAAAGATAATGAATTCAAGGATTATTTAGAGTGGGCCCATCAAATGAAGTTTGTCGATCAAACCTATGAGTATTTTAAGGTCGATGAACTATCCATGAAAGAGGTTGTGTTAATGGAGACAAATGATGCGAGCAAATATAATTGAGTAAATGTAGATATAATGGGATCCATCTATTTTAAATACTCGGACAATATGTATACACGACCAATATCATGGTCGATCGTCCTTACCGATTGGTCCGTCTCTTTTGGTAGATCTAGAGATAAGGACATGCAACACCTTTAAGGGTGTTCAACCCCTTTATGAGTGCCTATTTACTAGAGTGAATATGTATCTTCTTGTCTAAATTTGAAGTAAAGGTGTTGAGGTACTTGAAGATTCTCGCCTCCACTTTAGTCCTTTAGCTTATTTAAAATGTTCCAACCAATGAGCAGGTTTTGAAACCTTCTCGACTTATCCCACTTTATTCGTTTTGTATATACTTACTAGAATGACATTCGAGATCGGGGCTTATTGAGCTTCGTCAACACCTTCCCCTACTAAGCCTTTTCACTGCATACTAGGGTGCTTCATGCTGGCGAGGCCCCACATTCAGGAGGTTCACTTTATCTTTTACTTTAGCTTTCTGAATCTTCTCGTTAATGCAAGAGAATGTTTTTGAAATACTGGTTCTGGCCCCATTTATGCCACGATCCTCATTCTTACAACATCAAATGGTCTCCTTTACGTGAAGAAGGGTTCAACCACAGTGAAGTGTCATCTTCAAATCATAGGAAAACAATTATTGATATATATGACATTGTATGTGCACTAGGTTACTCGAAGAGGAAATAAATCTTTGGTGATGGCAGAGTTTTGTCATTTTTACATGGGTGTTTGTACTTAGCAAATAAAATGAATGATTTGAAAAATCTCTATGCCATTTCCTCTACTCAGATTTGGCGAAACTTGGTCCCATCATTGTGCTTCACACCCTCCTACAACACCTACAACATCATATGTTGACAAAGCTATCACAACTCCCCCTAGGGATACTCAACTTACTCATGTCTCTACCACTCCCACTCTGGAGGATCAACCATAACCTTTTGCTTCTCCAGCAAAAAGAGTCCAAGATCATGACCGTAGTTCCCTTTTAGAAGAGGATTCCACCAAACAGGCCCATATTTTGGGTGCCATCAAGATCAACTACTACTCTCACTACACTACATGTCATCCATTCTTCTTGGATTCCACACACTTTTGAGGAAGATTCTGTTGATATGTTAGATGAGGATCTAATCTACATCTAAAGTCTTCCGAAGGTGAATAAGATTTTCTATAACCACATACTACACTTATCGAGAAACTTTGTTTTCCTTAGTTGTCAATGGCCATGTTGAAGTCTTGACCATGGTTAATCCTTCCAAGAAGAGGGATACCTAGAAGTGGAAATGTGAAGATATGGTACATAAGTGTTCTAAGTTTCATAAGTAGATAAATTCTCTCCAAAATAAAGTTCATTATGTTGAGGCTTTTCAAGAGAAGGAGAAGGTCCAGGGCTCTCCCTCCATATTGACTGCCTGGATTGCTAAGTTGGAGTCTTCCTTGGAATCAAAGAGGATGAGACGTTAGGAGACAATTTTTGTTGTTACATAGGTAAGCCATCACACTAAGGAGGCTTGGAAAATATCTTCAGTAGGAGAATGAGTTATGTGCTGAAGATCGAAGAGTTCATGGTGGACATGTGGCTAATCTAAAGGAGAGATTTCATAAGTCTCTTTAGTAGATGTTGAAGAACGTGTCCATATCTTCCGGCCAGGTAGTGGGCAAGGATAAAGAATTGTGCCTGGACATCCCTATCCCCAACATAGAACTAGAACCTTTGAAGGTTGTTCAAGATGGGGCTTTGGTGGATAATCGAGGCGTATCTTCTCAAACCGAGGAAGCCTGATTTTCTTTTTTCTTCTTTCTGAATGTTAGCTGAACCTTCATGCCAAATTGATTATCTACACACACACACACACACACATATATATATATATACATATACCTTTAAACTTGGTGTCGTTATTTAGATTTTTGTGCTTGATATATTTTATTTCTTATTTTTGGTTGCCTGGCCCATCGTATGGGTTATTGGTATCCACAGTTTGTTTCAATTGGCTAATCCTTATTATGCAAGGACTTGTTAGTCTTGTGCATGTTACTGGCGCATAGCGTGATTGTCAAACTCTATAGTCCCAATCAAAGTCTCGTCGTTACTAGCTCCAATTAGGAAGAGTTAGTGCCATTCTTTAATGTTACTAGGAATTGTCCTCGGCCAAAGGTAAGGTTTTTCTCCATGCCCTAAGTTTAATTCGATTTGGGGAGGACGTCTCCGGGCTCAACTGTCTATACTATTGGAGTGGATATTTCCTAAGAGGGGTGCTACTAGCCACGCTAGTGTATTCACCAAGTGTGGACTTCTTAGAAGAGCGACTAACATTATCCCGCATAAGGTTAAGAGTAACCTTCGGTTTTGCATTATTTAGGAAAAATTATTTCTGTGGTCCTTTGTTATTTAATTGTAACAAGTCAATCCTTTATGTTTTTTGCTACATGTGAGTCCTTTATGTTAATCCACCGCATAATTGACCTTTATTCTAATTTTATTTTGTTTTTTTAATTTTTTTTAATTCATTTTAACTTTAAAAATTCATATTAAATTCAAGTTGGTCCAAAAAATTATGA
>CM038794.1:255723904-255878638 GCA_021764765.1 Vicia sativa | reverse complement strand
CATACATTGCAGTTTGCAAACTGATGAAGAAACAAATGATTTTATGAGAGTCTAAATATACCATTGGAATTAGACTGCTCTTTGGATAGAAAGCCGTTAGTGAGTAAACCCGCAGATTCTCCTGTTCCTGATTGCCACTCTGATCCAAACCAGTGAATGAAAGAAAAAAGTACATAATCAATTTAATTTAAACCTCTAAATCGAACTTGAATGTATCTATAATTTCTTCCAAACTCGCAGTTCAATTCAATTCACCTTGAGGAATTTATTTTGAACTTGTTCTCATCTATCAGTGTAGACACTAAAATCCTCAGACACATCTATGACACAAGAAACAAAACAAAATACCTATGACACTAATTACTAACCATTAATACAAAGTTTATGATGTAACAATTAATATCACCATTGAGTGCCAATGCATTTGAGACAGTAGATGAAGCTGCAATGGCTGCTGTTGAAGTGTAAAGAATCAGTTGTCTTCTATTAACAGCATATCCTTCTTCTGAGGAAGAACTGATAGAATTCTGTGGTCTTGTTTTATGATGTTCCGCGGTTACGGAATATGATAAACCTGAGAAAAAAAGGTGAGTTAGATTCATTAGGAATATGAACAGCATGAAAATTTAGTGGAATTGGTGAAGGACCTTTGTTGTCTGCAGAGGCTGTTGGTCGGATGTGAAGACAGCTGAACCATGAAATGGATGCCATTTCTTTAAGATGTTGGATGATCTTCACTTCTCACCCTTCATTTCCTTTATTATCTGTTTAATTACATTTCTATCCTTCTCAAAGAGACTATTTTTATCAATATTTTTAAATGGTTAAATATGTTTTTTTTTTCAACAAGATTAATAAATTTAGTTTTTCATACTAATAAAAAAATGATTTTTTTTTTTTTGTATAAATCAGATATCCTCTAAGCATATAGAATAAATATCAAACATATGAGTGTATAAAATAAAGATCGAACATATGACCTCTGATTGAGAGGGAAAAGACATACTCCATCTCATTCAAGTATTCTTAGGTAGAAGATCCTTCTTTTTCCTTTTTCCTGTACAAAATTTTCATGCCAGCGTTTTTTTTTTAAATTTTTGTTTGTTAATATTAGACCATTTAAATATAAAAGAATATATTATTAAAGTTTATTGTAAATAATTACTCATTAGCTAAAAGATATTTAGACATTTCTTTTGAAACTTAGTAGTGGTGAATTACACTATTTTTTAAGTTTTATTATTATAAAATTTAATTGTAAGACATTACGTAAATTTCTTCTATTTTGCTATTTTATTTAAATATTATTCGTCAAACTAAAAATTATTTAATTATTTAGACTAAGTCTATTTTTATTTTAAAGATTTCACAAATAGCCCATTCAGTCATTCTATTTTAATTCATAAGCACCCATGTGAGATAGGTTTATAAGCATTATTTTCTCAAATCATTGTGGGACTAATAGTATCTCACTTGCTTGCTTGAAGTAACTGATCATCTTCAAACTCTACAACAGACTTTGCACTCATCAGTCATCACTAGTCAACGGAAATCGATGAGGTCTTAGCTTGAATGATAATAA
Organism: Vicia sativa; assembly: GCA_021764765.1. Taxonomy (NCBI): domain Eukaryota; kingdom Viridiplantae; phylum Streptophyta; class Magnoliopsida; order Fabales; family Fabaceae; genus Vicia; species Vicia sativa. The sequence goes on along the minus strand of CM038794.1, from coordinate 255,877,056 downwards.
CATTACAATTAAGCAATAATATCAAAGCTGAATGAATTCAACAAAACAAACCTATAGCATACTACGTCACATAATCAAAATAGGGTAGAATGTACAATTTGTCATATTTGAGGTAGTTCATTCTTCTGTTGCTTTCAGTTTGTTTTTCTCATTTTTTCTAGGTAGATTCACATTGAAGAAGAAAATGATATTAACTAAAAGAAGAGGGTGCCATGTTGAGATAATAATAAGATTCCAGTTTCATTCATATGCTAAGGAGTTGGAAGAATAAAGTTGAAGAAAGTGATATTATTAGCCCCACATTGATTTGTATGAGAAAATATTAATGTCTATAATGCAAACACATGTGTGAAATAATAAATTGAAACAAGGTCTTTGAAAATGGGCTTTGATTTTGAAAATTGGGTTAAAATATATTAATATAAAAATAGTAACATAATAAATAAATAAACTTATTAATGTCATCATAATTTTTCCTAGGAAGAATCTCAAGGCTTAAAGATTATGTTAAGACCCAAAAAGCCAATAAGCGATGCCCCAAAGATAATGAATTCAAGGATTATTTAGAGTGTAGGCCCGATCAAATGAAGTTTGTCGATCAAACCTAGTATTTTAAGGCCGATGAACTATCCATGAAAGAGGTCAGGTTAATGGAGACAAATGATGCGAGCAAATATAATCGAGTAAATGTAGATATAATGGGATCCATCTATTTTAAATACTTGACAATATAGACACGACCATCATGGTCGATCATTCCAACATTGGTCCGCCCTTTGGTAGATCTAGAGATAAGGACATGCAACACCTTAAGTGGTGTTCAATCCCCTTTATGAGTGCCTATTTACTAGAGTGAATATGTATCTTCTTGTCTAAATTGAAGAAGGTGTTGAGGTACTGAAGATTCCCGCCTCCACTTTAGTCGCATTTTAGGCTTATTTAAAATGTTCCAATTTTAATGGCGGGTTTTGGAAACCTCTCCTCGACTTATCCCACTTTATTCGTCAGATATACTTTACTAGAATGACATTCGAGATCGTGGGCCATCGAGTCACAACACCTTCCCATTTAGCCCTTTTCGAATACTGTATGCCTTCTGCCATGGGCCCCACATTCGTGAGGTTCACTTTATCTTTACTTTAGCTTTCAATCTTCTCGTTAATGCAAGAGAATGTTTTTGAACATCGGTTCGCCCCATTTATGCCACGATCCTCATTCTTACAACATCAAATTGGTCTCCTTTTCTCGTCATGGTTCAACCACAAAGAAGTGTCATCTTCAAATCATAGGAAAACAATTATTGATATATATGATATCAGATGTGCACTAGGTTACCAAGAGGAAATAAATCTAAGTGATGGCAGAGTTTTGTCATTTTTACATGGGTGTTTGTACTTAGCAAATAAAATGAATGATTTGAAAATCTCTATGCCATTTCCTCTACTCAGATTTAGAAACTTGGTCCCATCGACTGTGCTTCTACACCCTCCTACAACACCTACAACATCATATGTTGACAAAGCTATCACAACTCCCCTAGGATACCAACTTACTCATGTCTCTACCACTCCCACTCGAGGATCAACCATAACCTTTGCTTCTCCAAAGAAAAAGAGTCCAAGATCATGACCGTAGTTCCTTAGAAGAGGATTCCACCAAATGTGCCCATATTGGGGTGCCACTTCAAGATCAACTACTTCACTTCACACTACATGTCATCCATTCTTCTGGATTCCACACACTTTTGAGGAAGATTCATTGATATGTTAGATGAGGATCTAATCTACATCTAAAGTCTCTCCCGAGGTGAACAAGACTTTTTCTATAAGGCCACATACTACACTTATCGAGAAACTTTGTTTCCTTAGTTGTCAATGGCCATGTCAAGTCTTGACCATGGTTAATCCTTCCAAGAAGAGGGATACCTGAAGTGGAAATGTGAAGATATGGTACATAAGTGTTCTAAGTTTCATAAGTAGATAAATTCCAAAATAAAGTTCATTATGTCGAGGCTTTTCAAGAGAAGGAGAAGGTCCAGGCTCTCCTCCATATCGATTCTCGATCAGTAAGTCGAGTCTTCCTCGAATCAAAGAGGACGAGATAGAGACAATTTTGTTGTTACATAGGTAAGCCATCACACTAAGGAGGTTTGGAAAATATCTTCTAGAGAGAACGAAAGGTCAAGATCGAAGAGTTCATGGTGATGTGGCTAATCTAAAGGAGAGATTTCATAAGTCTCTCTCTTTAGATGTTGAAGAACGGTCCATATCTTCCGCCAGTAGTGGGCAAGGATAAAGAATCAGGCTCGACATCCCTATCCCCAACATAGAACTAGAACCTTTCAAGGTTGTTCAAGACGGGCCTGTGGATAATCGAGGCGATCTTCTCAAACCGAGGAAGCCTGATTTTCTTTTTTCTTCTTTCTGAATGTTAGCTGAACCTTCATGCCAAATTGATTATCTACACACACACACACACATATATATATATATACATATACCTTTAAACTTGGTGTCGTTATTTAGATTTTTGTGCTTGATATATTTTATTTTATTTTGGTTGCTCGCCCATCGTATGGTTATTGTATCCAGTTTGTTTCAATTGGCTAATCCTTATTATGCAAGGACTTGTTAGTCTTGTGCATGTTACTGGCGCATAGCGTGATTGTCAAACTCTATAGTCCCAATCAAAGTCTCGTCGTTACTAGCTCCAATTAGGAAGAGTTAGTGCCATTCTTTAATGTTACTAGGAATTGTCCTCGGCCAAAGGTAAGGTTTTTCTCCATGCCCTAAGTTTAATTCGATTTGGGGAGGACGTCTCCGGGCTCAACTGTCTATACTATTGGAGTGGATATTTCCTAAGAGGGGGTGCGCCAGCTACGCTTGAAGTGTATTCACCAAGTGTGGACTCTTACTTAGAAGAGCGACTAACATTATCCCGCATAAGGTTAAGAGAACCTTCGTGTTTGCATTATTTAGGAAAAATTATTTCCAGGGTCCTTTAAGTTATTTAATTGTAACAAGTCAATCCTTTATGTTTTTTTGCTACATGTGAGTCCTTTATGTTAACTAACGCCTGCATCGTTGACCTTATTCTACGTTATTTTGTTTTTTTTAATTTTTTTTTTAATTCATTTTTAACTTTTAAAATTCATATTAAATTCGTTTTTGGTCCAAAAATTATGAAAAAATTCCTAATAATATGTCTTCTCACTTTATACTTCGTGTAATTTTTTGAGGATTTTATTTTCTGTTTTACTATTTTTATTTAATTTATTCCCTTTGCATGCATTTTAATTAGTTTAAAAAAATTTTATCCACTAAAAAATCTAAATTTTTTATTATATGATCCAATGATGGTCTCTGACTTATGTTAAGTGACATATTAATACCATTAGTGCCACTTCAACTTTTTTAGAAAGGAGTTTGAGAAAAAGGTCAACGATGCAGGGTTAATTAACATAAAAGACCCACATGTAGCGGAAAAAAATAAATGATTGACTTGTTACAATTAAATAACTTAAAGGACCCTGGCGGTAATTTTACCCATTACTTATCATGGTTAGCAAAATAATTATTAAAATTGTGCTAAACTTTACGAAACACTTATCTGGTTGAGAAAGTCGCAACAAAAGTGTATTCTAGTTCTTTTATTTACTCTTCAACTCACTATGAAATTATGTGTTTTCATAGTGGAAATGTCTATCGATTGGTTTCACTTTATCGGGTCTTGTGTATTTGGTGTTGTGAATGCGATCCTCTTTTTAGATCCCCAATGAATGTGCTTGTTCCTTAGGGACCCGATCTGCATACCTTTGAGGGGAGATATGGGAGGTAGTTGTATTCGTAGCGGTCTTACTCATCCACGATTATAGAGGCTTTCCCATCGTAGTATTCTCTAGGGTCTCTTACGAATGGTCGAATGGTTTTTCATTTATTTAGTTTCTTTAGTTTGGGGATGATGTAAGCTTCCCAAAATTAAGCTAATAATGTGTTTGAAAGGGAATTTGAATACTATCCTCAAGGATCCGGTTGGGCTAGCCTCGACCTAGATTATGTCGAAATCACTATTGAATAATGTATTAGATTTCTTGAGAGCTTTTCCACTACATCATTTTCGACTCAACTTGGGTTGCATCTGGTCTGTCATACTACCTCCATGCTAATTAGAAAATCTTGGGCTCTTACCTTGTAGTGTCTGGCCTCTTGAGGACGTTTTGGAAGGTGTCCCCACAAGAACATCCCCAAAATTTGGGGGAACCTTTCTCCTTCATGCTCTTTTTTATTGAGGATTTGAACCCTATTATTCCGCATGAGCAAGCTATCGAATTATCGAATTTCAATGAATCTTCGCCATCATATGTATTAAGATCCTATTTTCGAGGATTTGATTGCTAGATTACACAAAATATGAAGTTATTACGGGAAATCCACCGTCAACAAGGTTTCTTATACGCGTTTCGCCAGTGGTGGAGACAACAAATCCACATGTAACTTAACACTTTAGATTCTCCCTGTCTTATTGTTTCTCTAATAGCCTAAATCAACCTGATCCTCATTTTGCAATTTAGTATTACTTGTTGTTAGAGGTGGCGCTTTGATGACAAATCGCTGTCAAATTTCGCGACTTTGAGGATCTCAACTATAAAAATCAAATACGATGAAATATAATTGGAGTATCTAACTGATCTTATCACAACGATATGTTAATTGATTGTCTTTCTCTCTCGGTTATGGTGGTGCTTTGACTTTGGATTGAGAATGATCTACTTGTGGAATTTTCGTTATGGAACATGAATTATGTGTATATTGAAGGTTAGGAATCATGAATTGGTGGGGATAATCTCTGATATGGAGGCGCATGATAGACCTCCAAGGTTAGCACTCTAACACCCATGTCAATTCAGAATTCAAGATGAGTGTAGTTAAAAATGAAGATCATAAGTTGTGTAAAGATTTTTATATATTGGGTAAATGAGAGTGGATTGACATTAAATTTGGGTTTGGTTATAAGTGTGTTTTGAGCTGCTCAAAGGCCCCAAAAATTATTATATATATATATATATATATATATATATATATATATATATATATATATATATGAAAAATATTTTTTTTGGTCCCTTAGTTATATTATTGGATTCAGATTGGTCCCTTAATTGTTTTTCGTGTCATATTGGTCATTTAACTTTCAAAATATTTCGTTTTAGTCTTTTTTGTCTAAATAGCGATGAAAAAACTTAGAAATTGATCGTTAAATTCGTCGCTAATTAGACAGAAAAGAAAAAAATGAAACATTTTAAAAATTAAAGAATCAATATAACCCGCAAAATAATTAAGGGACCAATTTGAAAACAAATATATCATTAAAGGACAAAAAAAATTATTTTACCTATAAAGCAAATAAACAACCAAGAGTCCAAAAAAAAAAGTGAAACAAAAATAGAGCTATAAAAGCACGGGCCATAAAAAAATCTCTAGAAAACCCATAAAAGCAAACAAGGCACACAAAGATACATAAGATAACACCAAAATCCTACTAAGCATCATGAGCTTGGATATTATTCATTGTAACGATTACAATAGATATAAAGTTATGGTTTATATATATATATATATATATATATATATTAACTTTTTTAGTTTAAAATTTGACTTTAGTCAAACAAAAAAATTAAAAATGATCTCTTTGTAAAATATGACTAAAGTGAATGAATCCATGTTTTATTTATTTATTTATTACCATATTGATAAATAACACTGTTTACTCTATCTCATTTGTGAATCCATGTTTTATTTATTTATTTATTACCATATTGATAAATAACACTATTTACTCTATCTCATTTGTTCTATTTTTTTATGCATTTTGTTTTTTTATTTCTAAAATATAGTTTTTTGTTCATTTTTTTTATCATTCCCTTGCATTTCATTAAAATATGGATATTTTCTTTTTGCTAATTTCATCTTATTTGAATATATACATACATGATGTATCTTAAAGAGGCAACATCTCTTGATTTACACATGAGTTCTATTAAGCTTTACCTGTCATTCTTGAGATCAACATCTCTGGTATAATTAACTAGAAAAATTCATTTCAATAAATATTATTTAGATATTCAGTTCTATCTGTTAGTGCGTGAGATACTTTTACTGAGTAGATAAAGAGAGAATAGTAAAAAAAATAAGAATTTGTATTATTGAATTATACAAATAATGATACACATTATGACTATTTATATACAATCTTAATTGGGCTTGGGTTACACAACTTGGATTATATTTAAATATTAAATATAAACCAATCTAAAATAATATTTCAACACGTCCCCATAATCCAACTTATCGAACCTATGCTAATCATAGTTGATTTGACTATTCTTAATTTCTTTCTCAAATTCATAAATTTGTCAATCTTTAATCCTTTTGTCAAAATGTCGGCCAATTGTGCTTCACTTGAGCAATGCCTAACTTCAAGTTTACCTCGATTTACCTTTTCCCCCAAGAAGTGAAACCTAGCTTCGATATATTTACTTCTTCCATGCAGAACTTGATTGTTCGTCAGATTTATGGCTGACTTATTGTCAATTTGCAACACTAGAGGTATCTTCACTTTGATAATCATTTCTTCAAGTACTGATCTGATCCAAATTATTTGACAAGCAACATATGATCCTGCTATATATTCAGTTTCACAAGATGACAATTGTGACACCCCAAAATAATTCAATAATTAAATGCTTATGATTTTTAATTAATTATTTAATTGAGAACATAATTTATTTAATATGTTGGAATATTAAGATTAATGATGGAATTAATTGGAGGAGAAAGTGATATTATTTTATTTAATTATGATTAAAAGGAAATAAGAGGAATAAAAGGAATGAAATAAGGAAAAGAAGAAAAATAGATTCATTTGGAGAAAACAAGGCTACGTAGAAGTGAGAAGAGAAGGAAAGAAGGAAAAGACCTAGTGAGCGTCCGACTTAGAAGAAACCACCGTAAGGGTGATTTTAATCGATTATGGCTTATTATAGGTTTTGGTGTTGATAATATAGGTTATGGCATGTTAGGAAATCTATGTTAGAATTTCTAGAGTTCCTCAGAGGTATACCTAATAGTGTCGGGTCGAGTGAGTCCGATTGTGTTAGAATATGTCCGAATATGATTAAGGTGCCGCTTAATGAATAGAAATGATGGAAAGATGATAATTGATGTGATGAATGATGCAAATGAGATAATTTGTGTTTCCAATGATGGGATTCGTGGGTAAAATTGGATTGATTGAGGATGGAAGAAATGTGCAAAAACTAAGATTTTGGTCTGAACGTCAGGAAACCGGTTCCCCTGCTGGGAGAACCCGGTTCCAAATTTTAAAACAATGAAATATAGCATTTTTGAACTCGTGAACCGGTTCCCGTGGGAGGAACCGGTTCCACGTTGATTTTTCCGTAAAATGGAATTTTGTTTCGAGAACCGGCCCCTACCGAGGAACCGGTTCCCATACATTTTCCGGGGCTGATTTTTAAAATTGGAACCTACGTTCCTGTGGAGGAACCGGATTCCATACCATTTTGAAAATTTTCTAAACTTCAAAATTCATAACTTTCAAACCGAAGTCCTTTTTGAGCCGCTTTGGACGTTATTTCTAAATTTAACGCCTACCTTATGAAATGAAAATATTTTGTAAACTTGAAATTATTTTGGGAAAGGGTATAATTTCAAAATGATGAATTTTAACCGATACATTAAAGATGTACGGTGTAGGTATTGATGATAAGGATACCTGTTGTAGATGTAATAGCATGTTTACCGAGGTTAGATGTGTCTTGATTGATTTGCATGATTATGTGATGTAGATGTATGCATGAATTATTGATATATCATGTTGGTTTTGTGATTCAGCTTAGGTTAAAATGAATGTATACATAGACCGCGAATGTGCATGCTATGATCGCGCGTGCATATGCATTATTTTGGTGAAGTTAATTCCATTGTGGGAATTTGACTTGAATGCCGATAACCGATACCCGAGTGGGATGGTGGTTAGCTGGATTCGTGTCCAGGGGTTATGGACGAATCGATGGTAACGATCCCTTGTGATGGATCGCCAGGTGACTGGTCAACAAGTCTGCACCGCACGCATTGAGTCCCTGATTAGTGTTTGATAGGATTGTAACATGTTAGGATGTCTTCCGGGTTGCAATGCCTTTATTGTTGATCGAGATGCATGTTGAATTGTATGACGTGAATGTGTATTGGTTTCGATTGGTATTGAGTGGTGGAATAATATGCTTGCATTATATTATTGATTGAAAGACTTATAATATGCTTTAATTATGAGAAGTCTCACTTACTTTACCATTTTATCAATTACAAATGAGGAGTCGTGAGGATGGCTCAGAGCTTATCTTTAGTCCGCAGTCGTTGTCATGCTCCATTAGTTTGTAAATGATCGGGGAACGCTTAGTTAAGAGAATTATGATTATTTAATAGTTTTGGATTTGAATTCCTTGAGAACTACATGTTTTATTAATTTGATTGATTTTGGTAATCTACTGTAAGACATGGTCCGAATGATGTTTTGAAATTTTGGTGATGATCCTCAGTAGCATGGCTACGCTTGAAATGAAGGTTTATTTTAATTATGAATTGTGACATCCCTTATTATACCGTGTTAACTCGATTAAAGATGATTTAGTTATTAATTTAATTAATATATTCGGGTATTTAGATGGGTGTTACAATAGTGGTATCGTAGCATGGTCTGTCCCGTGTCGTTATCCCTTTAGTACGCGATTAGTGAAGTGACACCGCCGATACTTGTGTGTTGATGTAGATTGTTTTGTTATTTTACGTAACAATGGCCGAAAGAGGTAACGGAAGGAATGATGTCGCTATCACGAGGCTTTGGGAATGTTATCGGAGTGGGGGGCCAGCAGGAGTCGTGATGTGCCGATGCATAATGGGGAATTTTCGTGAGGAACAATCCTCCATTGTTTAAAGGTACACATGATCCCGAAGGTGCTCGAATGGTCAAGGAGATCGAGAGGATCTTCAGTGATTGATCGCGAAGAGCCGAGGTGAGATATGGAACTCACATGTTAGTCAAGAAGTCGATGACCGTGGTTGCTACCGTAATCGAACTGGAGGAAGATGGTGTGCAACGACCGTGGTTCGTAAGAGTTTTTCGAGGAGGTATTTTCCGAGGATGTCGAGGTAAGAAAGAGATTGAGTTTCGGAGCTCAAGCAGGTAACAAGACCGCCGTGAGTATGCTTCAAGTTTTCCGAGTTAGCAAAGCATTATGCCCATTACCCCAACGATGCGATGGAGAATTTTCCAAATGTATCAAGTTTGAGAATGGTTTACGGACGAAATTAAGCTGTGGTATTCGGTATCGTACATCCAAGATTTTCCGATCCGTTGATTGTAGTAGGATTCTCGAGGAGGATCCTAACACTAAGTCGAATGCTCGAGGTATGTTGATGTGAAAGGTAAGCAGATGGATCGTGGTAAGCCTTACGATAGGAGTAATCGAGATCCCGAGGTTGGAAGAAGTCTAGTGGAGGAGATTCTAGTTCTTCCGCTAGGTGCCATAAGTGTGGTGAGACAGACATCGTGGTGGACTCGTAAGAACAATGATAGTGTTTCAAGTGTGGAAAGTTTGGCCATGTGGCCAATGACCGCAGAGTGAAAGTGGTGACTTGACTACTGTGGGGAAGGGTCATACCTCAAGGCCCAAAACTCAAGAAAGAGCAAGCCGGTGGTAAAGTGTTTGCATTGTCCGGATCGAGACAAAACCGATGACCGGCCGATTAAAGGTACATGTTTTATTAACTGCATACCTTTGATTGCAATTATTGATAATCGAGCTACGATTCTTTTATTGCGTTAGATTGTGCTAAAAGATTGAATTGGAAATTTCTAATATGGATGGAAGTATGGTTATTGATACTCCGCGGGTTCAGTTGACTACTCGATGTTTGTAGAAATTGTCCGTTGTGATTTTCGATAGGGTTTCGATGGATTTAGTGTGCCTACCGCTAGAACAACTTGATATCATCCTGGAATGAATCGGTTGGAATTTAACCAAGTTCATATCAACTGCTTTGAGAAGACGGTCATTTTCCCCAAGAGGTTAAGATCGAAAATGAGATTATGTCGCTAATGTATGAACTTAGTCGTGAAGGATGGTGCAACTGTGTTCATGTTGTATTCGCGATAAGGAAGGAAAGCAAAAGGTGATGAATCGCCAAGAGGAATGAATTTCCAAAGGTGTTTCCTAAGACAGTGAATTGCCACCGAGAGAGGTAGAGTTTTATAGACTTGATTCCTCGAACTAGTCCGTGTCGATGGCGCCTTATCGCATGTCGGCATCCGAATTAGTCGAACCGAAGCAGCTAGAGGAATTGCTTGAGAAGAAGTTTATTCGTCCGAGTGTTTCGCCGCCAGGTTAAGAAGAAGGAAGGTTCAATGAGGAGGTCGACTGAGAATCAAGGGATCCTTTGCCGAGGATTGATGATTTGATGGATCAATTGGAGCGCGTGTTTAGTAAGATTGATCCGAGGTCCGATATCATGTGAAGTCGGATTCCGTAGACGAGGTATGGACATTATGAATACGCTATGCCGCTTGGAGTTACTAATGCACCGGTGAGGGATATTTCATCCGTATCTCGATAAGTTTGTAGTAGTGTTCATTGATGATATTCTCGATCTATTGCCGGCGAGGAGCAGCATCTCGTTGTGTTGGAATTGTTGAAAGGAAAGAAACTTTATGCAAGTTGTCCAAGTGTGAATTCGTTGAGGAGGTGAGTTTTCTTGGTCATGTAATTTCAAGCATGGAATTCCGTGGATCCTACGGTGAAGCGTGTCTGGAAGCGCCAAGAATGCTTCGGAGATCCGTAGTTTCTGGTCTGGTGTTATTATCGGAAGTTTATGAAGGATTTTCCAACCGGCGCTATTAACTAAGTTGACCGTGAAGGGTCGTATTTGTTTGGGATGTGAATGAGAAAGGATTTTCGAAAGTCAGGAGGTTGACAAGTGCCCGATCTTGATTTTGCAGATCCGACTAAGTCTTTGTGGTATATTGTGACACATCATTAACGGGATTAGGTGGTGTGTTGATGCAAGATAAGGTGTCAGGGCTTATGCTTCACGACAATTGAAAGTGCATGAAAGGAATTATCCAACTCATGATTTGGAGTTCGCCGATTTGTTCAAGTCAGGAGACATTATTTATATGGTTCTCGGTTTGAGGTGTTCAGTGATCATAAGAGTCTGAGGTATCTTTTTGATCATAAAGAGCTGAACATGAGACAGAGAAGATGGTTAGAATTCTTAAAGGATTATGATTTCGGTTTGAATTATCATCCTGGTAAAGCAAACGTGGTTGCAGATGCTTTGAGTAGAAAGTCCTTGCATATGTCGATGTTGATGGTTCGTGAGTTATAATTGGTTGAGCAGTTCCGAGATTTGAGTTTAGTTTGTGAAACTACTCCGAATAGTGTGAAATTAGGTATGTTAAAGCTGACCAGTGGTATTCTGGAAGAGATCAGAAATGGACAGAAATTTGATGTTGGTTTAGTTGATAAGTTGACATTGATCAACCAAGGTCAAGGAGGCGAGTTCCGAATTGACGAGAATGGTGTTATGAGATTTGGTGATCGAGTGTGTGTTCCGGATGTTGCCGAGATTAGGAAGAGCATTTTGAAGAAGGACATCGTAGGGTCGAGTATTCATCCCGTGCTACTAAGATGTATCATGATTTGAAAAAGTTGTTTTGGTGGCCGGAATGAAGAAGGAAATTGCGAGTTTGGTATGCTTGTTTGATTTGTCGGTCAAAATCGAGCATCGTAAACCATCGATCGATGGAACCGTTGTTTGTTCTAGAATGGAAGTGGATGGAATTCTATGGATTTTGTGTCCGGTTTGCCAAGAACCGCTAAGAATTGTGATTCTATCCGGGTGATTGTGGATAGTTGACTAAATCGCCACCATTCCGATAAGAATGGATTACCCGATGGAGAGGTGGCGTAGTCAGATGTCGAAAAGGTTGTAAGTTTACATGGTATTCCGTCTAGCATTGTGTCGGATCGAGATCCGAGGTTTACATCTAAATTCCGACTGCAAGAAGCTGGGTACTAAGTTGCGCTGAGTTCCGCTTATCATCCGCATGATGGTCGACGGAAAGAACGATTCTTAGAGGATTTGCTAAGAGTGTGTTGAGGGTGGAGCTGGGATAGCTATCCGCCATTGATTGAGTTTACCTACAACAATAGCTTTCACCGAGTATTGGTATGGCTCCGCTTGAGGCATTGTATGGTAGGAGGTGGACACCATTCAGGTTGGTATGAAACCCAGAGTATCGTGATTGGACCCGAAATTGTTCAAAAACTCGAAAAGATTAAGATGATTCAGAGAAAATGAGGACTTCGAGTCGCCGTAAAAGTTACCATGATAAGAGGAGGAAAGACCTGAGTTCAGTGAAGGAGAACATGTGTTTATGCGAGTTACCCGATGACGGTATTGGTCGAGCCTCAAGTCAAAGAAGTTGACTCGCGATTTATTGGTCCTTTCATTACCAAGAGAGTCGAAGGTTGCATATCGATTGCTTTGCCGCCACTTGCGAACTGCATGATGTTTTCATGTGTCTCAACCGAGGAAGTACATTCCGATCCGTCTCATGAGATTCGGTAGATGATATACAGTGCACGAGAGAATCTGACTGGAAGCGTACAAGAATCGAGGATCGGAAGTTGAAACATATGAGGCAAAAGAGATCCGGTAAGAGTGGCTTGGGGAGGACCTCGATGGAAATGTCACTGGGAACCGGAGAGTCGATGAAGGACTCGATCCCGAATTATTCGTCGGAGGTATGTTTTCGAGGACGAAAACTCTTTAAGTCAGAGAGTTGTGACACCCCAAAATAATTCAATAATTAAATGCTTATGATTTTTAATTAATTATTTAATTGAGAACATAATTTATTTAATATGTTGGAATATTAAGATTAATGATGGAATTAATTGGAGGAGAAAGTGATATTATTTTATTTAATTATGATTAAAAGGAAATAAGAGGAATAAAAGGAATGAAATAAGGAAAAGAAGAAAAATAGATTCATTTGGAGAAAACAAGGCTACGTAGAAGTGAGAAGAAAAGGAAAGAAGGAAAAGACCTAGGAGCGTCAGAATTTAGAAGAAACCACCAGGTAAGGGGTGATTTCGACTGATTATGGCTTATTATAGGTTTTGGTGTTGATAATATAGGTTATGGCATGTTAGGAAATCTATGTTAGGAATTTCTAGGGTTCCTTAGAGGTATACCTAATAGTGTCAGTGGGTGTCAGAGTGAGTCTGATTGTGTTAGAATATGTCTGGAATATGATTAAGGTGTCAGTTAATGAATAGAAATGATGGAAAGATGATAATTGATGTGATGAATGATGCAAAATGAGATAATTTGGTGTTTCCAATGATGGGATTCGTGTGGGTAAAATTGGATTGATTGAGGATGGAAGAAATGCTGCAAAAACTAAGATTTTGTCTCGAATCGTCAGGAAACCGGTTCCCCTGGAGAACCGGGTTCCACTTTTAAAACAATGAAATATATTTTTGAACTCAGAACCGGCTCGTGGGAGGAACCGGTTCCACGTTGATTTTTCCGTAAATGGGAATTTTGCTTCGGAACCGGTTCCCACCGAGGAACCGAGTTCCATACATTTTCCGGCGCTGATTTTAAATGGGAACCGTTACCTGTGGAGGAACCGGTTCCATTCATTTTGAAAATTTTCTAAACTTCAAAAATTCATAACTTTCAAACCGTAAGTCCTTTTGAGCCGTTGGACGTTATTTCTTAAATTTAACGCTCTACCTTATGAAATGAAAATATTTTGTAAACTTGAAATTATTTTGGGAAAGGGGTATAATTTCGAAAATGATGAATTTTAACTGACACATTAAAGATGTATGTGTAGTAGAGGTACTTGATGATAAGGATACCGGTGTTGTGTAGATGTAATAGCATGTTTATGCTGAGGTTAGATGTGTGCCTGTTGATTGATTTGCATGATTATGCTGATGTAGATGTATGCATGAATTATTGATATATCATGTTGGTTTTGTGATTCAGTTAGGTTAAATGAATGTATACATAGACCGATGAATGTTGCATGCTATTGATGTGCGTGCATATGCATTATTTTGGTGAAGTTAATTCCCATTGTGCGGAATTTGACTTGGAATGCCGATAACCGATACCCGAGTGAGGATGGGTGGTTAGGCTGGATTCGTGTCCGAGGGGTTATGGACGAATCGATGGTACTGTATCCGGTTGGTGATGGATCAGTGCTAGGTGACTTGGTCACGAAGTCGGTACCGCATGCATTGAGTCTGCATTAGTGTTTGCATAGGATTGTAACATGTTAGGATGTCTTCCAGTGTTGCAATGCCTTTATTGTTGATTGGAGATGCATGTTGAATTGTATGACTGTGATTGTGTATTGGTTTCTGATTGGTATTGAGTGGTGGAATAATATGCTTGCATTATATTATTGATTGAAAGACTTATAATATGCTTTAATTATGAGAAGTCTCGCCCTTACTTTACCATTTCAGATTGAATTAGCAGCTGAGGAGTCGGTGAGGATGGCTCTAGAGCTTATCTTTTAGTCCGTGTGTCAGTGTCATGCTCTGATTAGTTTGTAACACTGGGGAACGCTTAGTTAAGAGAATTATGATTATTTAATAGTTTTGGATTTGAATTCCTTGAGAACTACATGTTTTATTAATTTGATTGATTTTGGTAATTCCGCTGTGTAAGACATGGTCTGATGATGTTTTGAAATTTTGGGTGATGATCCTCAGTGTAGCATGGCTACTGTTTGAAATGAAGGTTTATTTTAATTATGAATTGTGACATCCCTTATTATACCGTGTTAACTCTGATTAAAGATGATTTAGTTATTAATTTAATTAATATATTCGGGGTATTTAGATGGGGTGTTACAATAGTGGTATCAGAGCATAGTCGGTCTTGTCCTGTGTCGTTATCCCTTTAGTATGCGACTAGTGTGAAGTGACACTGTCGATACTTGTGTGTTGATGTAGATTGTTTTGTTATTTTTACAGAACAATGGCCGGAAGAGGTAACGGAAGGAATGATGCTGCTATCGCTGAGGCTTTGGGAATGTTGGCTGGAGTGCTCGGAGGGGGCCAGCAGGGAGCTGTGATTGGTGCTGACAGACAATTGGGGAATTTTCAGAGGAACAATCCTCCATTGTTTAAAGGTACACATGATCCCGAAGGTGCTCAGAAATGGTTTGTTAACTAATTTGGATTTACGGGTAGATGTGAACGTATCTATGAGAAAGCAGCTGTAGATGGTTCATTTTAATGTCCATCTTTTAAAAAATTATGTTGCTATTGTTTTATATAATTGAAGTTAGAGAATAAAATGTACGATTTATTATAAGTACAGATCAATGCTTAAAAATTTATGTATATTATTAACTTATATTTATAACTATAAGAATGTTAACCGATTGAAGAATGAATTCAAACTTTACCAAAGATAATTTGGTAGACATGTAGTGTGAATCACGACGGGACCCGTGCGATAGCACGAGTTTCTTACTAGTTTGATATATAATTCTAAATTATGTGTATCTTGAAATATAATTTAATAATTTTGTTACTTTGAACAGTGACGGAGCCAAAAAATTTAGATAGCCTGGGCAAAAAATTTAACCGCAAGTTACACGTGACATAATATATAAGTAGTAATAAAGTGTGCTACATAAGATAGATGAAACCTAACATGCGAATAGTGTGCTAAATAAAATTAGGAGGTACATATCCTCTCCGAAACAAAATTAGGGTGAATGTTCGAATAATATCAACATCTTTAAGTGACTTGAATATCTCCCGCTCATTGTAACATATCATCAAGTCATTTAACCACACATCGTTGATCTTGTTGTCCAAATTAGACTTGATAATCTTCATTGCTGAAAAAGCTCTTTCAACGGATGTTGTTGACACCGACAATATCAAAGCCAACTCAATGAGTTTATAGACTAATGGAAATACCAAATGTTTCTCAGTTTGAACCATCTTCATAGACAAAATTTGAACATCTTCAAATGAAGTGAAGGAAACATGCCTTTTCACCTGATGTACATAAGTCTCAAGTTGCTCCCTTATTGTTCCACGGTCATCATCAAAAAAGTCTGCATGATAAATATTAGCAAGACGAACAAGTTTATCAACATTAAACTTATAAAAGAGTTCTTGGGGTCAAGACATGGGAAGCAATCCAGCACAATGTTACTTCCTTCACTAAACCGGTGATCCATATCCACACATATTTTGTCAATAGAAACATAAAAAATCTCTGTACAACAACGGTGAAGATTAGTGACAATCATCCCTTCTCTTCTTGAACGGCCCCGAACCGGTATTTCTTCATCCATATTTGGCACCGAAATACTTTGAGCAACACAAAATTCTTGGACATCAATAAATAAATCATCCCAACCACTCTTTCTCAATGTAGCCAACCGAGATTTAACATCATCAACTAATTCCATAGCAAGTACAATATTAAGATCTTTTGTTTGCAAGATTTTTGAAAGTTCATTTGTGATACCAAACAACTTTAACTTAAGCTTCAAAATGAATGCCTTCAATATATATGTTCTCCTCACTTGGTCTTGAATATCCTGAGTATACTCATGAATTTGTTTCCTACATCCTAGATCGCGCACAATCTCATTTGGATTAAACTCAATGGCCACATTAGGCGGTGTTTCTTCTACTTCGACTTCCAGTTGCATAACATTCACATTCTCATTACTTGTTCTAGGAACCAAAAACCTCCTCATCTCTGAACATAAAATAAACTAATATTTATCTAATTAAACAATATTTAATATAGAATGCCTAAAAAATATATTTAGTATAATAACAAAAAAAAAAAGGAACAATTTATATCTAACTATCAATTTATATCTAACTATTTAGAATGCCTAAAAATACTTGTTTTTTTATCTAACTATCAAAAAGAAATAAGAACAATTTATATCTAACTATTTAGAATGCCTAAAAAAATACTTGTTTTTTATCTAACTATCAAAAAGAAATATGAACAATTTATATCTAACTATCAATTTATATCTAACTATTAGAATGCCTAAAAAAACTTGTTTTTTATATTAGTATACTAACAAGTAACAAGTTGAAACTTTGAATAGATTAGAATAAATATTTATCAATTAATAATCAACTAGTCAAGTCTCTAAACTTTATCTAAAGAAAGTTTCTATAGAGTTTAATTGTCTAAAGAAAGCATAGTTATATCGTATCTCTAAACCTTTCTTGTTCCACTTCCACGCCTGAGAGTGGCGCCACCTACTAGTACTACTACTATTGTATTTGTACTAACTATATTATACTCAGTATAATTATCTTATGAATCTACTAGAACAATAGAAAGAAGAATTAATAAAGAGAAAACTAGAAGAATATTTTATCAAACTTGAACGAGTACGGCGATGGCAACATGTTGGGTAACGGGGGTCAGGGCAACAACAACATAAAGAGAAAGGATGAGAAGAAATGAAAAGTTATATGTTTTAAAGTTTTTTTTTTTAATTTATAATTTATTTTTTGATTTATAAATAATTAATTGGGTTGGGCCTGGACCATTAATTATTTATTTGATTTAATTTTCACACTCTATTTTTACTAATTTTATCCCTAATTTTATCTAAAAAACGACTATTAAATTAGGCAAAATACAAAAAAAATAGGGGTTAAGCTCGGGCTCGCTGGGCCATGTAACTGCTCCTGACTGTGAATATATTGCATGTATTGTCATGTTGTCTATGAGGCTTTTTATATTTACTATGAAAAAAATATTCAAAAAATTTATTTGAACACCAAGAAACACATCTACACCGTATATTGATACATTGTCAATATCTGATATGCTAATACATGGACGATGTGAAATTTAGATGTATATATAACATGACTCAATAATAATAATATATTTGTTTGTGCTCGATTTTTAATTTTGTTAGGGACGATTTGAGATATTATCACTGAAAGGTTATGTGTTTGTTGGTGCAAATAAAAGTGAACAGAAAAGAGTTGTGGAGTAAAGGGGTCATTTTTTTCACTATCAAATGATCATGTATTTGGTGGTAAAATTGACGGTGTTCTGATTGCTACTACTTCGACTCACGCACACACTTTTTTTATACAATTTGTATATACCATCTGAATTTTAAATATTTTTCTTATACTACACTCTTAAAGATAATGTTACATGATGATGATGTTGATTTTGCACATAATATTGGGGATTTTCTTTTTGGAGAATCAAAAAGTAGTATTGCCCGATCCAAATGACCTCATACAGAAGGTCCAATTAACACTTGTTTGACGGTTCAACCATCGGCAGGAATATTGATATCTTAGTTTAAATTTATCTGGTGTCGTTCTCTTGTTGTTATGTTCGTCTATTTGAATCAAAAGAACATTATTTTGTTTTACAAATTTGCTGTATTTGACTTGAAACTGTGCATTTCGTCTACTTATATTTGATATTTCTTGGATTTAATAAAGATACTTATATAAGCTACTAGCAATTGATATTTTGTATTGAATGAATGGATATTATCATATTGATGGTGAATGAGTAAGATTTGAATGTATAACAAACGAGATTCATATTTTATGAGAAAACATGTCAATTATAAGAAGGGTCATACTAACATGTGTCATAAGGGAACATGTTAAACATATTATAATTAAAAAAATTTAAATCTAATTAAATATAATAAAATCATGATTAAAGTTTTAAAATATTAAATGCACGCATTCCAAGAAAATATTTCTACAAATATCTCCTTAACATGTGTTCTTAGAGCATATGTTAGATTCTTTTAAGTATTAAAGTTTGGTTTGTTTTAGTAGAAAAAACATGGTTTATTGAATTTATGAAATTATGTGTGAGTCTCATAATTCGCATGAAGATTCTTGATATCGAATATGAGTAATTCCTACTTTAAATGTGTAAAGTTTCACCACAAAAGTATTTGTGTGAATTCTGTTCTTATTCATTCTTTAGGATCACAATATATATGCACAGCACCAGACCTTCTGTATACAATCTGTTACAAAATCTATTGGTCTTAGGAATTCCAATCATAAAGATGGAGCTATAATCAAGCTAAGACTCCTAAATATAAGGTAACTGCTAGTGATCATAACAACACAATAAATGACAAATAAATAACATAATAACAATATAACAATAATATCTCAATATCTCAATACCCCCCTCAAGTTGGAGCGTAAAGATCTCGAATGCCCAACTTGCGAAGAAGGAACTCAAATTGCGCTTTTCCCAGGGCCTTTGTAAAAATGTCCGCTAATTGTACCGATGTAGGAACATACATGGGACAAATAATTCCAGCCATAACTGCATCACGAACAAAGTGACAATCAGCTTCAATATGCTTTGTCCGTTCATGAAACACTGGATTTTGAGCTATATGCAATGCTGATTGACTATCACAATATAATCGCATCCCTTTAGAGTGACTAACTCCCAAATCACCAAGTAACTGTTTGAGCCATTTTAACTCACATGTAGTAACCGCCATATATCGATACTCAGCCTCTGCAGAAGAACGAGAGACGGTTGCCTGTTTCTTAGTTTTCCAAGACACCGAAGAAAGGCCAAGTAACACCACCCATCCAAGGAATCTCGTGGGGACAACTCGCCAATCCGAGTCGCACCATCCCTCTATTCACCACCGACCGGAGTAAATACCTGGCCCGAATGTTTCTTCAAATATCAACAATGCCTCCCAATGCTCTTCACATGGTTGTTGCATAAACCGAGACTACAATATGCAAGATCGGTCTAGTCACATAAATAAATCAATCGCCCGATAAGTCTCGATATGGTTCGGATCTTCAATGGCACGAAACCAATGCTAACTTATGGTGTTGTTCCATTGGAAAATCCATGTGCTTGGCCCCTAATAAACCTCAATAATTTCCAACGCATATTTCCAAAGATAAATTCCTCGGATTACGAGCTACCTCCAACCCCAAAAATATTTCAATAATCCCAAATCCTTCATATGAAAGCACGCACCTAAGTAAGCTTTAAAATTTTTAAGGTCAATATCATTTCTGCAATAACTAAGTCATCCACATAAACTAGCACATTGATTTGTATTTCTCCCCTGTGCAAAGTAAAGAGTGAGTAATCTGAATAGGACTGAACAAATCCATATCGCTTCAATGCCGTGACCAACTTAGCAAACCAACAACGAGGAGCTTGTTTTAAATCAGACAATGACTTTTCAACTCGCAAACCGATTTTGGTCGTTGTTTTAAACCTGGAGGAACTTTCATATACACCTCCTCTTCCAAGTCACCATGGAGAAAGGCGTTGCACATCCATTTGATGAACTTCCCACTTTTTAATTGCTGCCACTGCCAAGAAGGTACGAACAATGACCATTTTTGCCACCGGGGCAAATGTCTCATCATAGTCTATTCCTTCTATTTGATGGTGTCCGAATACAACAAGTCTTGCTTTCAATCGTTCTATGCTCCCATCTGAGTGATGTTTTATTTTGTATACCCATTTGCTTCCAAGTGCTTTCTTCCCGGGCAGCAATTTCTCCATAACCCATGTCTCATTGTCTTCCAAGGCTTGTATCTCATTGCGCATTGCATCACGCCAACCGTAATCCTTTCGGCTTCTTTAAAATTTTAGGTTCTTTCCCTACTCACAGCCCAACAAAATTTCGATGTCTAATAGAAAATCGTTCACAAGATACAAAGTAAGTAATAGGGTAAGGAGTACCTGAGGCATGTTGTTGGGTAGATGAACTTTTCGAGGACTTTACTTTTCGTATCGTATGGGTGACAAAATCCTTGAGTCTTATATTTGGAACTTTGTTTCTCATCCCCCTTCCCATCTCGGGTGTCACGATTTCCTCCCTCCCAGCAGCCACCTTCTACTCTCCGGATTCCACACCGTCCTCCTGCATCACCACAAAACCAGTCCCATCAACTTCGTGTGTGGGTCCTTCCTCTCCATTTATACCACTGACACATACTCCCTCGTCGGCTGCCATAGCAGCTCCATTAAAGCCTTCGCACAACCCCCCTGGAGCTGCATTTGCCCATTGTCTTGCAAGACCACTGATGCACCCCCTCCTCCAAATGATGCATCATAAGTTGCCCAACTAATATCATCAGAAACATACTCAATGTCAGAAACAATAGGAGGCGTAGAATGTGTTGTGTCGAGTGGCACAACAAATGGAAATTCATGTTCATAAAATTTCACATCTCTAGAAACAATGTATTCTTTGGATTCTAAATCATACAATTTCCATCCCTTTTTCCCATAGGGATAGCCCAAATATGCGACTTACGCCGCAAACTTATCTCCGTCACGTTGTTGATGATGGGCATAACATAAGCAACCAAAAATCTTCATGTTATCAAATTTAGGGACTTTACCAAATAACTTTTCATAAGGTGTCTTATAATTAAGTACACTAGACGGTGTTCAATTAATCAAATAACATGCTGCCAACACACATTCACCCCAAAATTGCATTGGTAAATGACCCTGAAATCTAAGTGCCCGAGCCACATTCATAATATGTTGATGTTTTCTTTCAACTCTCCCATTTTGTTGTGGAGTACCCACACATGACGTCTCAAACACAATTCCATTATTAAAAAAATAATCACGTAGACAATTAAATTCGGTGCCATTGTCACTGCGAACTTTCTTTATTTTCTTATCAAATTGTCTATCAACAAGTGCCACAAAATTCAAAAACATAGTCACAATCTCAGTTTTATTGCATAATAAATAGACCCAAACGACACGCGAATAATCATCAACAATTGTCAAGTAATACTGTGCCCCACACGACGAACGAGTTCGATAAGATCCCCACAAGTCACAATGAACTAAGTCAAACAAACTTGCTGCATTATTCTCACTTAATGGAAAACTATCCCTATGCTGCTTGGCACGAGGACAAACATCACAAGGTCTATTATTCTTGCTCCTACTAAGCTGACTTACATGAGGAATGAACTTTAACACCTTTTCCGACGGATGACCCAAACGCCTATGCCATAAATCCATTGTTGAATCTCCTTCCACCATCAAGGCATGCACCTTTGAAATACCGCGAAAAAAGTAAAGTCCATCGATCCGTTCACCTGCTCCAATCAACGTCCTCGTCGTCCGGGCCTGTATTACACACAATGCATTAGTAACTTGAACGATACAATCAGAGTCATCGATAAGTTGAGTTACAAAAATTAAGTTGCAATTTAATTGAGGCACAAAAAGAACATTATTGAGCCGTAATCCACCGTCCAAAATCACACTGCCTTCCTTTATAACAGTCGCATCTTTCCCATCCGGCAATCCCACCGGTGTATTTGTAATATTTTTCACATTAGTCAGACAAGAGAAATTTCCTGTCACATGGTGTGAGGCTCCTGTGTCAATAATCCAAGAAATGTCATTCTTACCGTGGAGGTGGTCTTTGGTTTTAGAAATATTCAGAGCGTCAAGAATTTGTTGCCACTGTGCCGGGGTAATGCCTGATATACCTGCTGCCTCACTTGAGTGTGGTGGTGCATGAGACTGTCCAACATTACCACCGCTGCTACGACTACTTGTTGTGGCTTTGTTGCGCAAGTGTGTTATAGGCGCCCGCCACGCCTCGAACGGCTGATGTGTCTCGCCACGACGTCCACGACCACCACGAGGACGGTCCCCCACCACTGGGAACCCATGAAGTCGAAAACACGAGTTGTCCGTGTCCTTCTCTCGCGTGAGTACGTAATTTTTCGAATTGTCCACAAGTTTAGATTTACCTCGCGATCATGTAGCTTTAAAGGCCATGACATGGTCACGGTTCTGATGAACTGAAGATTATCCTTGCAGCAATCTCTCATCTTGTATGACTCGCTGATATGCTTGATCAATGTTTGGTAACGGATCTTGAGAAAGCAAATTTGAGCGAATCGTTGCATAAACCCCATCAAGGCCCATAAGAAAATGATGCAGATAGTCTTCAGCACTCAAATCAATCACTTGTTGGTTGATATCACAGGTACAATCTCCACATTTGCAAGTTGGCTGTTTGACATAAGTCATAAGTTCGTCCCATACACGAGACAGACGACCGAAGTAGGCCGACACCTCTTCACCTTTGCCTTGCTTGCATTCTCCTAACGATGCCTTTAATGGGCATATACGGGTCCCGTTCACAACACAAAAACGTTGTTTGAGATGTGTCCACAAGGATTGTGAATCATCATAATAAGAAAGAGTAGAGCGTAATGATGGCTCGATAGTGTTCGAGCCCACGCTATGAGCATCGATCGACTGCATTCAATCCTCCAATTTCTCTGGTGTTGTTGGTTTTGGGACTTTCCCTTCGACAAAACCGTATTTTCGCTTCGCTTGCAACGAGGTTCGAATTGCCCTTGCCCATTCATCATAATTCGGGCCACGCAATTGAACTGGTGTGATCACGTTGCCGGGATTGTCATTGGTGCCGAGAAAAAAAACCAAATCCACCTTCTTCTCGTTATTACCACTGGTGTCATCAGTTTTCTTCTCGCCATTACCACTGCTATCACCCATAATCTCTTATGGTGCTTGATATGGAAGAAGAAAAAAAATGTATTTAATTTTCCCTAGGAAATTCCCTAGCTCATGATACCATGTAAAGTTTCACCACAAAAGTATTTGTGTGAATTCTGTTCTTATTCATTCTTTAGGATCACAATATATATGCCACTGGACCTTATACAATAACATTACAAAATCTATTGGTCTTAGGAATTCCAATCATAAAGATGGAGCTATAATCAAGCTAAGACTCCTAAATATAAGGTAACTGCTAGTGATCATAACAACACAATAAATGACAAATAAATAACATAATAACAATATAACAATAATATCTCAATATCTCAATAAAATGTGACATATCATTTCTAATAGTCTAATACCATTGACCTAATATTGCTACTGTCACCTAATCTCTCCATTGTTATGTCATAAGTTCAAACTCACTGATGTCAGCAGGACGTCCCTGCATAGTTAGTCTCTCTATTATTTACTATAAATTAATTAATTAATTTTAAGTTTATTGAATAAATGATGTATCTAATCTATATTTGTTTAGAATATATCAGTTATTCAATATACGTTATGGCAATTCCTTGTTTTTCTCCCATTAAATATAAATTTTTAATTATATATGTTGTGTAAGTAATTTTTTTTATTTCTATTAAGTTTTTAACTTTTAAAAGTGAAATTTAGCCAAAAAAAAAAATTAAAATGAACTTTTTGTAAAATATGACTAAAGTTGTTCGATCTATATATTTTATTTATTTATTTTCACAAATAGCGTTAATAGTATGTTTTGTTACCAGAATTAGGTGTAAATTGATGGTGAGGAATCCTAAATAGACGGTGCTAATATCTAAAACAGCAGTGCAAGTGGACCTTCGAGGTTATCACTCAAATGGCCAAGTCAGTTTAGAACTTAAGACGAATGTAGTAAAAGATGGAGTTCATAAAGTGTACCTTGAATATCATGTGGGAAAACTTTTATAAATTGGATCATTTAGAATGAATTTACATTAGATTTATATCATATGAGAATGTAATAACAACCGTTGAATTTATATTTAATGATTGAGATTAAAAGATATTTTTAAAATTTGATTAATGATTTCTCTTTTCTATTAATGCAACATAATTTAGTAAAGACCACAATTTAATCTCAACTTTTTATTTTTGAATCTTATGGTTATTATTCATTCTCACATTCTCATATAACTTATTTATTCTCATATGATATATATATATATATATATATATATATATATATATATATATATATATATATATATATATATATATATATATATATATATATATATATATATATATATATATATATATATATATATATATATATATATATATATATATATATATATATATATATATATATATATATATATATAGGAGTAATCTACAATTTTTATACAATAAATAAATAAACAAAGTAGAGTTAGAAAACAATAAATAAATAAACAAAGTAGAGTTAGAAAAGAGAAAATAAAAATTGTATAAAATCACGACCCATAAAAAAATTCCAGAAAGTCCATTAAAATAAATAAGATGAAATAAACGCATAATCTATAGATATTTTTTATGTTAATTTCATCTTATTTGCAAATATAAACGCATAATGTTTTCTTCTGATTTTTTTTTAGGAATGGATACATCTTCACTTAAGTCTCACATGATCATCGTGAATACTGATGAGGTACTGTATTGGTTAATTTTTACAGTATTATTTAAAACCATAGTGATTTGTTTATAGGTAATTATGTGTTTTCAATCTTTAAATTTTTGTTTGTATTTTTATATGTACCTCTATTTTCCATATAATGACTTATAACAAAAGCAAAAATTAGTTTTGGTCTCAAGAATTTGTCTTTATTACTTAGACCATATCTCCTAAAGATTATCGATATCTATCCACGAAATTATATATTTTATATTATTTATTATTAATTTAAGGATTAAATAGATTTTAAATCCCTATAAATATATCTTATTAAAATTTAAATTTAAAATTTTTCTTTAAAAAATAATCTACTTAAAAATTTAAATTTTAATCCTTCCTATTTTTTAAATTTTAAAAACCTTTTATTTACTCTTAAATTTTAAATTTTGATTTTTTCTTTTTACATGTTAAGAATACTATAAAATATTTCTTTATCAAATTTTATGAATTTTTAAAATTTTAAAAGATAATGATAAAAGTAGTGAAATTCTCAACTTAAAAATCAAATTTTTTTTTTCTTTTTTTCGAGGAACTTTTTATAACATTCTAAACATGTCTGTAAAATAATTATTCAAAAATACATATACTAATTTAACAACAGAAATTATAACTACATGCATAATAATTTTGTAAGAACCAAAATATATCCATTTATTTTATAAAAATCAAAAATAAAATTAGATAATTTATAAGAACCAAAAACATATTTAACTCTTAATTTAATTATATATTAGTCAACCTTCCTAACCTTCACACTTTCAATGAAAATCAGAGATGTAACATTTGAGCTGTGGAATTCACACTTTCAATGAAAATCCTTTTCTCTCATTTCTCTCAAGTTCAATCAATATGATATTAGAAGATTGAGAAGTTGAGTTTTTCTTTCATAACCGTTTTTGATCTCCTATGATTCATCTTTTTCCATGTTGTTCCTTCTTCTTAAACCCTAAATCCTAAACATGATTCATCTTCTCCCATGTTGTTCCTTCTTCTTAGTTCTCGATGGCAATCAAAATCAATCACAATAACTCTTACTACATAAATCAATCAAAATCAATCACAATAACTCTTACTACATAAATCAAAATGATCATCATGACTTGACTTTGGTTTTTCATCGTCTCGCTGGTGAGGACTTCATTTCTTGGCATCATACCATATATACATATATTTTGTGTCAGTTCAAGTTTATAATTCTTAGTATCTTGAATTTCATTGGTAACCTGCAAAGCGCATTATCTAGTATCTAAAGTGCAACTATCTTTGAAGCATACATATCCCAAACATGGCATCAACAATTGACATAGTAACACTAATAATAATTTTTAGAAATAAATAAATTGAATATAATCAAAAGTGCCGGTGTTAACACAAATTTTCAGAGGTGCCGATGCAACATAGACAAAAATGGTTTTAAATTGATGTTCACGATCACAATTGCGGATGCAATATTTCTGATATGATGTTCTCTATAATCGTATTGAACCACAATTACTATGTGATTTTAAATCATGCATTCATCAGTATTATAAACGACATCAGACAATTTCGCTCATGTTTCTTTAAGTATTTTCATTAAAACTAAACATTTCAGAATCCTTAAACCTTAATTTTTATATGATTTAATGAAAAATCATTACATTAAAAATTTTAAAGGATGTATTTCAAATACCTCGCAATAAAAGTTCATGTCGCAACAACAGAATGAAAATGGCAACAACCACATTTACCACAACCACAAACACAATTTAAAACCATGAGTGCAACACGTCTTGATTTACACATGAGAATCATTAATACTTTGAGTGTTACACTTCAGAACAACATCTCTATGATAAAACTAATAAAAAAATTAATTTCAGTAAAATCAGTTAGAAAATCAGTTCTCTAAATCTCTATCTAAAAAGCATCTCAAAACTACGATATAGGAATTCTAATATTTTTTCTAAACATAGTTATTTAATTACAAAATTTCTTTCTCTCATTTTTCTCTCTTTAAATGAATAAAATCTATATCAGACCTAGATCTTACTAATTTGTTTAAGATTCAGTCTAAACTAAAACATTTATGAACATTTATTTAACATCTAAAAAATCTTACACTTAAGATTATATCTATTAAGAATAACACTTTTTTTTATATTATTATTATTATTAGCCTTCTAGGGATTTGTTTGTTATTGTTTTCAAACTATAAATTTTTATTATAAATGCAAATATTTTGATATTCAAAATGTGTTGGAGAAGATTACAGCCTTTTCTCATAGTCTCTCAAAAAATGTAACCATTATATCATCAAATGGGACAGCTTCTAAAGTAAGATTTTCTCCATCTCTATCATCTGTTGAAACTGTGACCTACGAGGTTAGTTCTTCAATTATAAATTATCTGAAACTTTAACATATTATTTAATAATTTCGTTAGTGTAAATATATTGCATGCACTGATATGTTGTTTATGAAGTTTTTTATGTTTACTCTGGAAAAGATATTCAGAAAAGTTATTTGAACACAAAAAACACCCACATACGCCATATATTGATATGGTATTAGATACATTGTGTCAATTTTAGGTGTATATATAACATGACATAATAATATTAACATGTTTGTGTGAGAGGGCCCAAGCAATCCCTCATATGCGGTTCCTTCATCGGCAGGAGTATTGATATCCTAGTTTAAAACTATTTGGTATCGTTATGATATTGTTATGTTCGTTTATTTGGATCAAAAGAACATTATTTATTTTACATACAAGTTGTATTTGGCTTGAAACTACGCATTTTGTCTGCTTAAAAATTGACATTGCTTTGATTTAATGTGTTTCTTTATGAAGTTACTTATATAAGCAGCAATTGGTTTTTGCTTTTAATAATTGGTTAGAGTCTCCTTGATTGTTTATTGTGAATGTATAAGGAACATGGTTCATATTTTGTGAGAACATATGACATTTTTCTTGTTTTAGAATGTTAATTTATTGTTGCTTTAGGCACTCATTTAAACTTGTCAACCATAAGTATTAAAGTTTGGTTTGACTTAGTAGGAAAACAAGCCTGGATTATTGAATTAATTAAAGTATGTGTGAGGCTCATAATTCAGACATAGATCCTTTAGTTCAAATATGAGTACTTAGTAGCCAAATATGCTCGAATGAGATGCTAAAGGATCTATTTTATATTCTTTTGAGTGAAATTTTCCACTTATTATGATACCTAGTTTCTTGGTTCTCGAAGAATTAATCTCTACAATTTCTTTACAATTGCGCACATAGGAATTAGGATACCTAGTTTCTTAGTTCTACATAGACTATGAATATATTAATAAAATGTTAATAGATAAAAGAAATTATTTATACATCTGAAATTTTAATTTTAGATGTGACATATCATTTCTTATTGAGAGAGAGTTTTTCCACCCATTGTAATTCTACCCGATTCGATAGATTAATCTCTACAACTACTCTGCAATTGTGCGTAGAAGATATTCAATTTTTTAGTCCTACACAGACTATGAATATATGAATAAAATGCTAATATACAAAATAAATTATTTATACATCTAAAAGTTTAATTTTATATATGACATATTCTTTCTTATAGTCTAGGACCATTAATTCAATATTGTTACGGTCTCTTAATCTATCCATTTTTTATGTGGCAAGTTCAAGCTCGCACATGTGCAGTCAGATGCCACTCCTTAAATAGTAATATAAACAATATTGAGGTTTATGTTGGTACTTAGGTTAGTATCATGATTTTTCCTTCTGATCATATTTTTATGTGCGTGAAACGTAATTAACTCTTCTATCGATGACTAGCAGGTTGAGGCTTCTCTATCTACGTAGTGTTGTTGTTATCTTTCTCCATGTTAATATTCCGCTCTTCCTCTTTGTTATTTTCAGTATCAGTTTGGTAGTTTCCCCTGTTGATATTCTTCTTGTGTTGGATGTTAGGAGGGTATTCGTTGTTGATGTTATTGATTTGCTTGTTGGATATGAATATGCTACTATTGGTATTAGCCTGAATAATAGCTCCAGTTACAGGTAAATCTTTCTGGTCGTAAATGATGTTATTTCTGGTTTTCCATATGATGTCAATAAGTTGTATGAATCTGTTGAGATTATTCTCTTGCATAATTGGATATTATGTTTAATCCTGTTGTTGAAGCAGTTATAGGTATTAGGAGGAGTGAACCTCAGGTTTAATAGGTAGAGATGCAATATATAGTATCTAGTTTTCACATTATATTGACCATTTTTTCCATCAAGCATATCCAATCCTCCTTCTCCAAGTTGTAAAGAGGGATTTCAAGTATAGAGTCAATGTCCTTTTGTATGAATCTCATGGATGTCCTCCTCCTTTTTGGAAATAACCCAATAAGGCATCATTATCATGGATATTTTGTTCTAGATTTTCCTTTTATCAGCCCTTTGGTGGAAAAAGGAAGTACTTCTATCTTTGGTAAGCCAATGGATTTTAGCTCTTGGTGTAAGAGCTTATCCAATCTAGCCTGAAGGTCTTTTATAAGAACAAATGTCGAATTGTTAGAAAATTGAACAACAGAGGCGAGAAGAAAAAGGGAACAAGGGTACGAAACACGAGGATGGAAGTAAGACTTCCATATCTAAAATGTATTAATAACTTTTGGTGATTTGTTTAAGGTAACTATGTGTTTTTCAATTATTAATTTTTTTAATTTATATTTTAATATGTATCTCATATTAATGTATCATTTTTAGTGGTAATTTCATTTAATTTTGTGAATAAATTATTTGGAGGAGTCATTTTTTATAATAATACATCTTCTTCAATTGCTTCTTTTATAATCTTTATAGGTTAAATTGTTGACTATATTGACTTGTTTGAAATCAAAATTAATCTAACATTTCTATGAAATAGACTATGCGATAAATATGTCTTAATATTTCATTTAGATCTATTTTTAAGAAATACGAGTAACGAACCCGTCCATATTTGTTTTAAGCGTATACTTAAAAAATGTATGATATCAGTGTTTTAAAAATCGGATCGGACATCAAATCAGTAAAAATATTGAATTATTGATTGATTGGTCGAACCACTAAATTATTGGTCGAACCGCATAACAAAACCGGATTGAACCGGATAATTCGATTAATAGACCGGTTATTATAACAAAATTATAATGTATAAAACTTGTCAAACTTGTGATTCTGTCTCTACAAAATATAATTAATAATTAATTTTTTTACAAATATCATATCATAAATAAATTCACAAGTTCATAATTTAAATCTAAATTTTACACATAAATATCACATATAATATAATAATATAAAATTACAAAGTCTAATTGCAACATAATCTAATAAAATAATTTATAACAAAATAATTTCATTATCTATCATATTTAATTTTAAGGAGGATAAATTATTTCAATATTGAGATATCTTTTTTCAATATAAAAATCAACTGCAACAAAATCAATTACATCTTCAACATGTTCTTCATCAATAAAATCATAATTTTATGTTATTTTTTATTTAAAAATTTATTAATTATTTAAAAAGACTAATATTTTGATTTTTAAAATAAATAAAATAAAATAAAAATGCAATTGAATCACCGGTTTTCTTGGTTTTTCCGGTTTACACCGGTTCACACCGTTTCGAAGACACATCCGATCTAACTATTGAACCAGACCAATTACCTGACCGGTTCTCAGTTCGACCGGTCCGACCGACCGATCCGATTCAGTTTTTAAAACATTGTCTGATACCCGTGAAAAAATAATAAATGAATGTATAATTAATAAAAAGTATTTTGATCGATAGCTTCATATTTTCGTTAATAATTAATATTTTGATCAATAACTTCATGTTCCCTTTAATTAGGTATTGTTATCAAAAATATCTGGATCAATAGTATAATGTAATGTGATAATAAATTTTATAAATTGTGTAACTTTTTAAATAGTATATTAAGACATTAATGTGTTTTGATTAGTATCTAACTTAATGATAGTGAATAGAAAAATGAGTGGTACTCGTGAATTTTTTTTTTTTGAATATATAATTAATAAAAAAAATATTTTGATCAGAAATTTTATGTTCCCATTAATAATTAATATTTGGATCAATAACTACATATAATAAAATGTGATAGTAAATTTTATAAATTATGTAACTTTTTAAATAGTATATTAAGACATTAATGTGTTTTGATTAGTATCTAAAATAATGATAATGAATAGAAAAATGACTAGTACCCATAATAAAATAATAATTGAATGTATAATTAATTAAAAAAACATTTTGATCAGTAATTTTATGTTTTCATTAATAATTAATATTTGGATCAATAACTGCATATAGTAAAATGTGATAATAAATTTTATAAATTATATAATTTTTAAATAGTATATTAAGACATTAATTTGTTTTGATTAGTATCTAAATTAATTAGTATATTAAAACATTAATGTGTTTTGATTTGTATATAAATTAATGATAGTGAATAAAAAAATATCTAGTACCCGCGAAAAAATAATAATTGAATGTATTATTTATAATAAAAATATTTCAATTAGTAACTTTATATTTCCGTTAATAATTAATATTTTGATCAATAACTTCATGTTCCCGTGTTTAAATATTTTTTTTTTGCTTAGGTATCGTTATAAAAAAATAATTGGATCAATAGTAAAATGTGATAATAAATTTTATAAGTTATATAACTTTTTAAATAGTATATTAAGACATTAATGTGTTTTGATTAGTATCTAAATTAATGATAGTGAATAGAAAAATGTTTGGTACCTGTGAAAAAATAATATTTGAATGTATTATTTATAAAAAAAATATTTTGATCAGTAACTTCATGTTCTCGTTAATAATCAATATTTTCATCAAGAACTTCATGTGTTCTAGTGTATATAATTATTTTTGCTTAAAATATCTGGATCAATAGTAAAATATGATAATAAATTTTATAAATTATGTAACTTTTTAAATAGTATATTAAGACATTATTTTGATCAATAACTTTACTTTTACTTTTGATCATATTAATTAAATATAAAATTTTGCTTAAAAAATGCAAGAACAATCATATTTCTCAAAATAAGATTGGACAAATATTTAAAATTTTTGAGAGTAGTTTCTTGTATTACTCAAATTATGTAAAAGAAAAATGTAAAATATCTATACTTGCTCTTTTGAGAGAATCTACAGAAGACCTACAAATTATCAGAACTTCATAAAATGAAATGTTCATTTTAAAATGAAATGTTGTATTTTGAATTTAAAATCAATTTGTGTAGAAGAAAAGGCATAAGTACATATAATAGTTAAAGAAATGGAATCCGTCCACGTGGAGAGCATGTGAACCAGCAGGATAAAATAGAAATTTTCAAAACACTTAATTTTCTTGATAGATTTATGTATATAAACATTTTACAACTTTTTTTATTTTATTTTTTATAAATAATGAGCTCGTTTGTTTTGATTTTTTTTAATGATTTTTTATAGTGTTTTATATCTTTGTGTAAAATAACTTACATAAGAAATTTTTCATAAAAGTTTCAAATGAAAATTCTATTTGAATAGTTATTTTTAAATTATCATTTTAGGTATTTTATCATTTTATTGTTTTTTTTTTTTTGGATATCAATATTTAAAAAAAGGCATTTAATTTTGAAGCTATTTCAAATACATTTTATTAAAATCATTTTGTAATACAATTTATTTTAAAAATTCAGCTACGTTTTTATCTTCAATAATGTATGTTTATGTTATAGGATGTCAAAGTTAGTCTTTCAATTTAGAAAGAATATGAATATAGAAAACTTGTAATATTAAAAAAAGGGTTTTTTTATTATATAAAAATCACTTTCAAAAATACAAAAAAGTAATAAATTTTAAGCTAAAACAAATAGACGCAAAATATATTCAATATGATAATTATGAGAAATCGAAACCTGCAGTGTTATATTTGCAAAAGGTTTTTCCTAGGGCAATGCCCTATGATCGCCCTTAGAGAGATGACGATGAAAGGTCATCTAGAGAGAGGTGTCGCCTCATCCTGTAGTCTTCCCTTACCTATACATGAAAAAATACGGGATAAGATATTTTCTGGGACAGAGAGAAAGTCAAGGTCATTAACTGCCCACGACTCCCTTGGAAATAAGGATTCAACTGTCCACTATTTGACTAAGTGAACAATGACCCTTTTCGAGGAAACCCTAGATCCTAGAGACCCCTATAAATAGTTATTCTCTCAAGGATATGGACTATCTCTGTCATGCACACTCTCCACAACTCAAAAAGCACGACACTTGTTATCATTCTAACATACATGACTAATCTAACCACCCGTTTGCAATCAAGTAGTGTCGGTCACCAATTGGGCATTTCACCTCACGTTAGATGGCCCCTTAAACTACCTCAAAAAACCACCATACATGGCTTCTCATCATCGCGGGCAAGCCTTAACCTCCAAAATATGTTATAAACCTACTAAGTCCTCCGAGTCTCCCTGCCATTGTAGGGGGAACACACACACCTAAAGGTTTTGACCAGTATGGAGGTGGAGAAAAACACAATAAATGGGGGAATGGGTATTTGAGTTTTAAAACTTTCCGTTTATAATGTTTTGAAAAAGCTATTAGAAAGGGTTTTACAAAACAATTAGAAGAGGTTTTCAAAACAATTAGAAGTGTTTTCCCCAAACAATTAGAAGTGCTTTTCCATAAACGACCATATTAGAAATCTATGCCTAAGAAGTGAAATAATGACATTGTATGTTTATACAAGTTCACCTTAGACAAGGCTACTCTTGTCCACCCGCCAAGGTGATTTTGCCTTTTACAAGGACTTAATCCACTAATCTCAACAGATTACAAATGCACGGGCTACCTTCTAGAGACTAACACAATACAATGATACCATGTTAGTGAACCCTTAAGAATCATGACCTACTCAGCCCTCTAAGAGATATAACTATCACTAACTTCCAAGGTTTATGACCTACCTGATCCCTCAAAGGAGATTGCTCTTTGTCTTGGACAAGGACTTAAATCAACTTCCCATTGAAGGAATGTGTTTACAAAGTTGTTTCTAACAAGCAGATTATAAGATGTTTAAGTTCATATTGCTTAACACAATTATGAGGAACAACTCTTGTGTTTAAACAATTTACAATGATTACACAAATATGAGCAACAAATCTTGTGTTTCTAATAGAGAATTGAATAACAAATAATAACCCAAATATGAGCAACAATTCTTGTCTCTTGTGTTGAATCAAACACTATTACACAAATAACGAGTAACAACTCCTTGTATTTTTTATCTTTTAGTGGATTTGATTTTGCAGCGTGACTGTTCTTGTTCAAGTATAAGTTTGTTGTTCACCAATTCTTCAATTTTCAAATGAGGTGCTTGAACTTTTATATAGGCATTGAGAAGTAGACGTTTCCTTCATAGTCTTTAAATCACAACTTGTGTTTATCTCTTTGTTGATGAACTCAAGCTTTTCGTCGTTGTTAATGGATAGAGAGCGATACTCAATCTTCAAAATATTCCGATTGTCGCCAAATGGTAAAAGTCCCCGTATTGTGTAGTGAAGATCTTCAAGTGGTTCGTACTTGTTGGTATTGCATTCCCTTGGTGGTAGATCTCCGGTAACAAAGTGAATCTTTCCAACATGCCAAACGATATTCATTTTTTGTTTTGGTGTTTAGACATGATATAACATGAGAGATGAGTTTCTTACACTACTAAAAATATGACATTTGAGAAAAGATCTTTGCATCAGGTATAAAATTTATGATGTGAAAAATATTTGTCAAAAGATTTTACACCAGACCTTTATTTCCAATGATATGAAAAATATTTGATTTAAGGAAAAATATAATACGGTGGCAATTTGGTGATTAAAAAGAAATTTTGTTATAAGGGATTTAACATCGAGCCTTGATTTTCCCCGATGTGAAAAGTCCAGTCCTAAAAAAATATAAAAATACAGTGGAAATTTTATAAATAGATAAATTATTGTTATAAAAACACGGTTGGACGTTACATAGGTTAATACACCAACCGATGTGATAAAATGATCGTTACATTAGACCAATTTTCCAACCGATGTAAAAAGGTCCTTATATATTACAAAACCCTAATATTTTGTACCAAAATCATTCATTCTTCAAAACTCCCTCTGCCGAACAAATACACACTCAAAAAGTGAAATTAGGTTTTTGAGTTGTTCCTTGTGTTTCTTCTCCGCTTCCTGCTCTTCCTCGCCTACTCTCAACACCTGTGTCAAAGGAATCAAACCACCAATTTCCATCTTCCCCTTTCTAGGACATGAACGACGGTCCATCATCTCCTCTCATTCACTCAATCGCTCACTAACACATCTTTGCACCACACACAAACTTTGAGTCTCCGCTCCAACATTCCAAATGTTCCATTCTCACTTATTTCATTTGATATTTTACTTACATCGATTATTTTCCATAGATTTATTCTCTTTTCTGATTTTAGTTTTCAAAATCCTTCATTATTTCTATTTTTCGGTAAAGAGTTTTATGTTTTCTTTGTCAACAGAAGGAAACATGTTTGAATTACTTTGACAATTTTGAGCTTTTAAGGGCCAGTTTGTTTCAACTTTGAAAAATGGATTTTTTCTTTGTATTTTCAAAAATGAATTTTATGAAACTGTTTTTTAAAATATTATAAGTTTTTTTATATTTATTGTTTCTAAATTGTGAGACTAATTTTGATATTCTATAACATAGACATACATTATTGAAGATCACAACACGGTCAAAATCACAATTTTTTCAAAAAGTTGTATTTTAAAAATAATTTTTATGAAAAGCTATTTGAAATAGCTTCAAACTTAAGTGATTTTTTGAAATTTTGATGTCAAAATTTTTTTCGCTAAAATGATGAATAATCTAAATTAATATTTAAGAATAACTATTCAAACAAAATTTTCATTTGAAACTTTTATAAAAAATTTCTTTGTAAATTTTTTTTACTTTTATAAAAAATTTCTTTGTAAATTTTTTTTACACAAAATAATATTACACTGTAAAAATCATTTTAAAATTTTACTATCTTTAATCGATTTTGAAATTGGATATTATCATATGCTTGTCTTTCAGATTTCCCCATTTTTGTTGAATAATTCATGTGTAGATTTCCTACACACTATATGGAACTCTGAGAGAAGGGAGGGGTACCCTAGAAGTGGACACAGAGAATGTTTATGTGGATTTCTCTCTGTTTCATTTCCACCTTTTAGCTTATAATATTTTAGCTTAAAATAGTAGAAAGCTGAGCAAAAATTTGCCATGGTTCAGAAAAAAAATACATATCATGGTTTGAAAAAGATTAGTATTGTGTAATTTTCTTGCTATGAGTATATAAAAAGTGTTGTCTTAATATTTGTTAATTTGTTTTATTTTCTTCATCACAGTTATTAACATAGAATGACCGAATCTAGAAGTTGAAGCTCATTCGTTCAATCACATAACATAACGAGTATTATCTTACACATGCAAGAAATTTTGTGTACAAGTTTTTTCATCATTGTCTAATATTTGTGATTGATAAAAACTATTGAAATTAGTTATGGATTTTGCATTTTATAGAATTCTTTAGTCGAAGAAGTTGAAAAAAGTGTCTTTGTTATGGATGGATGTAACGATATCTTAATGGCAACCATTGGAACATCTAAGCATATAGGCCGTGTTCGTGGTGTTGGAAATCGCCATAAATAAAACACTTATTTTGGAAGGTCACGTCAAAAACAACACATAGAGGTAAATGAACAATTTGCAACATTGGAAGCACAACTTAAAGCTGATCTTGATCAAAAGTTGGTTGAAGAGCATAAGGTGTTGCAACAATCTTTAATGAACGTAAGTTGGTTCTAAAAATGGGTGACAACCATTTGGAAATGGAATTAAGTCATTGTGTGAGTGTGTTTACGGTGATTTCTCGTAAACAATTGTTAGTCCTCCAAATTACTGATTTTGGTTACTTACAGGATCGACTAAATTGATTCTAGGACATGTGTCAGAGTATTTGATGTTTGAATTAAGTTTCTTGTTCATATTTCACTTTCTATTTATGGATTTGGATCTTTAAAGGTATAAAACAAAGATCTTATAATAAATCCTATGGTTTCGGTTGACAATAGTAAATTACAGAACGAAATGTAAAAGCATTAACAAAATAAAGTTTAAAGTTGTGATTGACTTCGAATGGAAAAGACTTAGAATATAAAGAAAGACTTGGCAAAGTAAAGTGGATACTTTGTAAATAGAATGTAAAAGACTTGACAGGAAGATAAAGGTTTCTGGAAAAATAAAGTTTTGACTGAAAGATAAACGAATAACTTTAAAGCGAAATGACTAAAAAGGAATTAAACGGTAAAGACAAGGGTAAAGAACAAAAGACTTCAATTTAAATTGTAAAAATGATAATAATGGTGTTTCCATACGTACATGATTTCTGCAACTCGTTTCTCTTAACGCTTGGTAATTTGAGTATATAAGAGTTTTTGTACAATAGTGAACACACAAAATTCTAACACTAAAACTTCCTATTTATACTATTTCGACCCTAACGTTCTTACTCTAGAATTACACCACGTTCGAAGATTGCATGTCTTCTATAACCAGTGGCTTCCACGCGTCCTCTGATGAAATGACGCCTTTATTTGAATTTCAAACTTACAACAAACTTGATTAGTTCAAATCTTTCGTTTGAATTCAAAATTACTTCGCTAGGCCACTTGATCCTACAATTCAAACCTTTCAAGCTTCTAACGGAACGAAGCACTCGAAATCCTTAAACAAACTCTAAAATTCCTAACAACAATGCCTCATTCAAAATCGAAGCATCTTTAGAGTTAAAAACTCTAAATCTTCAACAACTATATCTCTTTTTCGAATCTCCTTGCTTGTCAGCCAAATCGTTCATCTCTGGGCTTTATTCGAATAGACATCCAAATAACATAAAGTCCATCCCTTTAAACCAAATAGCTCATCAAAATTACCAGCTAATAGAGTGTCACTAGTTTTTATATGTCAGCTAAGTGTATCAGAGAGTTGTTGGTGGGTTTTCATTGGCTTGCAAGTTTGGTGGACGTAAGTACATTTTATTGTTTTATTAATATCAATATCTATTAATATGTTATACCTCTCATCACTTTGATTCTAATGTTTATTTTAAAATTATTCAGGTAAATTCATCGTGTATGTATTGAGAATTCCACATCAGAAGTATATGGATTTATGGACACTGCTAGGTGTATGTATGTTGATAATCCATCGAAATCTCAAGCCGATGTTAAAAAATACATACT
Source organism: Vicia sativa (assembly GCA_021764765.1). NCBI lineage: Eukaryota > Viridiplantae > Streptophyta > Magnoliopsida > Fabales > Fabaceae > Vicia > Vicia sativa. The sequence continues at coordinate 255,838,247 of CM038794.1, read as the reverse complement.
AGATAAGTTACGTGATGTAAATAGAGTACCATTAATTCACGGGTAAGAATTTTTATGAAATTGTGTTTTCTATTTTTTAATTTTGATAACATTGATATTTTATGTGACTTTTCTGTTTCCACACACACGTACAAAAATCATTGACAATTAATAGTTATTTGTTCAAGAGACAATATTCTTGTCATCTTTTGTTCACTTCATCAGGAAATGGATCAAATCAGGACAATTGTTACAAAATAAGTTTATCATATACATAAACTAGTAACAAACCCGTGCCTACGCACGGGTTCTGATCTGGTATGCACATATTTTTACATAATATATTTATTTTAAATAAAAGGTTAAAAAAATTAGATTAATAATTAAAAAAATCGTATATAAAAATATTAAGATCTATAATAGATTTTATGCGTATATCATTTAAGGATGATAAATATTTGGATCATAAATACTATTTTTCGTATATAAAAATATTTAATCAATAACATATTTTTCCCGTAAAAAAATATTATTTTTGTTCTGGTATCGTTTACAAAATTATCCAAATCAATAGTAAATTTTTGTATATAATAATATTTAGATCTATAACAGATTTATTTCCAGCATACAATTTTTTCCAGATATAGTTTACAAAAATATCTGAATCAATAGTAAATTTTCGTATATAAAAAATATTTAGATCAATAATATAATTTTTCCCGTTTACCATTTTTGAATAAATAATACATTTTCCCCGTATACAAATGTTATGTTTGTTTTCGTATCATTTACAAAAAAATATTTGGATCAAAAGTAAATTTTCATATATAAAAATATTAAGATCAATAATAAATTTGTTTCCCGTATACCATTTTTTAATCAAATATTTTTGTAGTATAAATATCATTTTTAGTATATACAAATATTATTTCTCGTATATAAATAGAGTTTTTCCCGTATACAAATATTATTTTTGTTTAGGCATCGTTTACAAAAATATCTAGATTAATAGTAAATTTTTGTATATTAAAATATTTAGATCAATAATAGATGTTATCTCATATATCACTTTTAGATAAAAAAATTTTTGAATCATAAATACTATTTTTCATATATAAAAATATTTGAATCAATAATAGACTTGTTCCCGTAATCAAATATTATTTTTGTTTAGGTATGGATTACAAATATATTTGAAAATTTACGAAAAATACAATATGACATTTCTATAAATTCTATTAAGTTTCTCTCACCATTTTTGTTTAAGAAAAAAGGATAAATCTACAAAAAAAAATATAGATCTATGAAACTTGTTTAAGAACAATAAAACTTAATCTTAAAAAAGAGTAGATATGAAAAAAAATAATTATTTTCAACTATTTTTATTTTAAAAAATAGTTATATTTATTATTTCTTATTCTATTATTTCTTATTCTATACTTGGAAGGATGAAATTGAAAAACTATTTGAAACTCATATTTACCTTTTATCTTGAAAAATGTATCAAATGTTAAATTAATATTATGAAATGTTGAAAGAAGAGATTTGGAAGAAAAAATTTAAACAATGAGGAAGTTTCAACATTGTGAGATAACGAAAAATATATATAAATATGATGAGAGGAAAGACATGATGAATGAGTAGGTGAGAAGAAATATATGGAGATATATGTGTTTGTTAAATAAAATGGGTTAAGAAATAAAAAAAGTATTGATGAGAGATATGATAAGATTGTCAAAGATAACATTGGGAATAAAAAAGAAAGATAAAAATATGAATATGATTTTTTGTTGTACATGAAATGATGAACAACCATGTGGGAATTGGTTGGAATCTATAATAAAAAGACAATATTTAACCTCAAATTAGTAATATGTTTGAAAAATAACAAAGAGTAAAAGGGTGATTTCCAGAACATCAACTTTTCTTATATTATAGATTATGAAATGTTGAAAGAAGAAATTTGGAAGAAGAAATTTAAACAATGAGGAAGTTTCAACATTGCGAGATAATGAAAAATATATATAAATATGGTGAGAGGAAAGACATGATGAATGAGTAGGTGAGAAGAAATATATGGAGATATATGTGTTTGTTAAATAAAATGGGTTAAGAAATAAAAAAAGTATTGATGAGAGAATTTATGTTTTGTACACTGTTTTTTAATTTTCACAATACTGGTCATCCCGATATCCGCTATACCATTATAACATTGTAGGGGTTCGGCGTTATGCGTCGCTATCTTAGATTAACAACCTAGAACCCAAGGTTTCTAATATATGACTCTTATTTTTTTTTCCATATAATATTAAATTGTTGAAAGTTTCAGTATTTCTCATGGAAACTAGTAACAAACCCGTGCCTACGCACGGGTTCTGATCTGATACGCGCATATTTTACATAATATATTTATTTTAAATAAAAGGTTAAAAAAAATAGATTAATAATTAAAAAAATCGTATATAAAAATATTAAGATCTATAATAGATTTTATGCTTATATCATTTAAGGATGATAAATATTTGGATCATAAATACTATTTTTCGTATATAAAAATATTTAATCAATAACATATTTTTCCCGTAAAAAAATATTATTTTTGTTCTGGTATCGTTTACAAAATTATCCAAATCAATAGTAAATTTTTGTATATAATAATATTTAGATCTATAACAGATTTATTTCCAGCATACAATTTTTTCCAGATATAGTTTACAAAAATATTTGAATCAATAGTAAATTTTCGTATATAAAAAATATTTAGATCAATAATATAATTTTTTCCGTTTACGATTTTTGGATAAATAATACATTTTCCCCGTATACAAATGTTATGTTTGTTTTCGTATCATTTACAAAAAAATATTTGGATCAAAAGTAAATTTTCATATATAAAAATATTAAGATCAATAATAAATTTGTTTTTCCGTATACCATTTTTTAATCAAAGATTTTTGTAGTATAAATATCATTTTTAGTATATACAAATATTATTTCTCGTATATAAATAGAGTTTTTCCCGTATACAAATATTATTTTTGTTTAGGCATCGTTTACAAAAATATCTAGATTAATAGTAAATTTTTGTATATTAAAATATTTAGATCAATAATAGATGTTATCTCATATATCACTTTTAGATAAAAAAATATTTGAATCATAAATACTATTTTTCGTATATAAAAATATTTGAATCAATAATAGACTTGTTCCGTAATCAAATATTATTTTTGTTTAGGTATCGATTACAAATATATCTGAAAATTTACGAAAAATACAATATGACATTTCTATAAATTCTATTAAGTTTCTCTCACCATTTTTATTTAAGAAAAAAGGATAAATCTATAAAAAAAATATAGATCTATGAAACTTGTTTAAGAACAATAAAACTTAATCTTTAAAAAGAGTAGATATGAAGATAACAATTTATTTTCAACTATTTTTATTTTAAAAAATAGTTATATTTATTATTTCTTATTCTACCATTAATTCACGGGTAAGAATTTTTATGAAATTGTGTTTTCTATTTTTTAATTTTGATAACATTGATATTTTATGTGACTTTTCTGTTTTCACACACGTACAAAAATCATTGGCAATTAATAGTCATTTGTTCAAGAGACAATATTGTTGTCATCTTTTGTTCACTTCATCAGGAAATTGATCAAATCACAGGGACAATTGTTACAAAATAAGTTTATCTTTTATGTGATTTTTATTATAATATATTATATATCTTATATACATAAATTGTTACAAAAGTAATTTTATATTTTATGTGGCTTTATATGGATTTTTTTATGAATTAGTATTTTTGGGTTCATCAAATGACAAATAGCAATAGAAAAAAGGCTACGTGACTTCACCTCAACGTAAGCGTGATGCAAATTATAATTCTATACTTAATTTTATGATAAATATTCATTAATTGTGTAATTCATTTGTAGACAAGGCAACAACATAACTCTAATGATTGTAGGTACTATGTGATTAAAAATATGTTGGATATTGTCTCTGCCAATGGAACCGAGTCTTGAATGCAGGTAATAAAAATAATTTTACTTTGTTATTTACTTTGCGTTTTGCAACTTAATGTGAAATTTTGAAGAATAACTCTATATCGTTATTTACGTATTGTAGGTATTTGATGACCCAACAGAATTAACACAAGATGATTTGTATGACTTGCGACTCCGTTGAACAAAATATTTCTTTGAGTTATATAAAAATTAAGCTAGGGGTGTTCAAAACCAAACCAATCCAATAAAAAACCGCAAACCAAACCAAATCAAACCAAAACCGCAAAAAACCGCATTTGATTCGGATTAGTTTGAGTCATCTTTTAACAAAACCGCATGGTTCGGTTCGGTTTGCGGTTTGTATTTTGCAAACCGAACCAAACCGAATCAAACCGCATTATGGTATAACCTAAATTTTACTTAACTTTCATCTACCTCAAACCTAAACTTATTATATATTAGTTTTATGATTACAAACAATTTTCTCATCCTTACACTTATGGTTTCAATTTCAATCTTCTTAAATCTCTCATAGCATTATTGCTTCATCTTCACCACTTACATCTTGCCTCTTCTTCTCTAATCTCTACTCTCTTATATTCTTTCTTTTTCACCTTCTAATTTTTATGCAAATGTTCCCTATTTCAATTTCGTTTTATCGCACATATTTATCTCTAATCTATTCATTTTATGTTATTTATTTTTCATCTTCATTAATCTCTCATCTCATTTTTTTTTAATTATAATATTTTATACTATTATTTTATGCTATTATTTTATGTTTATTATTTCACTTTTGTTTAATCTAATTTATACATATTAAATGGAAAATTATTTTCCAAATATGATGAGTTTTATTGTTATTTGATAGTGTGTGAATGACAAAATACAAAGTTATGTTATCTATATGTGTATGTATAGCTCAACAAAATATTTATAAAAAACCGAACAAACCGCACCGAACCAAATCGCAATGGTTTGGTTTGGTTTGGTTTTTTCTAAAAGTCAACCGAACCAAACCAAACCGCACGCCTTTTTCTTTCGCGGTTCGAATGATTTTTTGCTTCAAAACCGCCCAAACCGCACCGCGAACACCCCTAAATTAAGCTTCATCTGGTGAGTTTATATATATATATATATATATATATATATATATATATATATATATATATATATATTGAGTTTCTTGAATTGTCTACTGATGTTAATTGGTGTTATTACTTACTGTCAACCATGTGATTTTGATGTTGTCTACCGAAACTACAACTCATCTACTTGTGGATTTCATATTGGTAATTCAAGTGTGGGAAACAACTTATAAATGATTTGGTATTTTTGTATGCTTTGTTGTTGTAGTCCACCGTGTAAACTTCCTTATAATTTTGCAAGTCAATTATTCATTTTGTAAATCAATTGTTTATTTTGAAGAATATATGTGTGCATCCTAGCTATTTGGTGGAATGACATTAGATTGATTAGAAAAATATGAAAATAGAGACCTAAATATGGTCTGTGACGTTGGAAAACTATGACATATAGCGACCTAAATATGGTTTGTGTGATGTTGAAGAAATATGAAAAATTAGGTAAAAAAAAAAACACAGGGAATCCGCTGAAAAATAGTCAATTTTTTTTCCGAAAAATTAAGACATTTTACATCGGGACAATAGGGCAACTGATATAAAATATTGCATTTATTTTTTTAAAATAAAAGTTGTATTTTATTTTACATCAGACTTTACGTGCAATTGATGTGGTAGGTGTCTTTTTCACACCAGGTTGTGGCCCGATGTAAAACGTCTTTGATTTACAACATCGCTTGACTTTACATCAGACTCAGGCCCGATGTAAAATGTGCTTTTTACCCGATATAAAATGTCTTTAATGCACTAGTGTTATATAGTAGCTAGAGGATGTTATGGACCACACACATCCTATCTGTTGACAGAATGCAAACCAGAAATACATGTCTGGTTACATCTTAGGTGAAAACCAGAAGTACATATTGGATAAAGTTTCTGATATTAAAAACCAAACAGAGATAAAATAGACAGAGCAGTTTAATAAAAATATACTAATTACTTACGTAGCTACCAAAATGGGAATATCCCACGTCATAATTCATTAACAAAAAAGACATCTACATCAAAGTCATATTTAACTACTTAAAAGATCTGAAGTAATTGTCTCCCGAAAAATCCACAGGTGGTACACCCTTTGACTTTTCCTTGTTTTTTGCAATTTCAATGTTCTTCAATTTGGTGACTCTTGCATCCTTTCAAGAAACTGGTACGGCCAAGTCTCATATTGATTTGTATAATGATTTGCCCACTCTGATGATGTAGTTGGTATAGGGTATCCCGATTACAAATACACTTGAACAAAATATCGGGGATTTGAAACCCACCCAACACAATGATACAATTAGTGGGATTAGATGTTAGAGCATTGCGCAATAGGAAAAAAGTTTCTGAGAACCCATATCTCATAAGATTAATACACACCCTCTCATACGCACGTGCTATGAGATGACCTATTTTGGGGAAACACATCCATTTGTTCTACGATGCAAATGCTTCCATGGATGGTACAAGAGCATCGTAGATTTCTGCATACTTATTTGCATTCCTGTAAACTCGTGTGTGCAAATCTCTATGGCTCTTCAACTCTTGGATAAGAGTTTGGCGGACAAGTGTGTGATTATGTTCCCCTTTACCGAGTAAAGCAGAAATAGCCCAAAAACCAAAATTACCGTCACCACCAACATTGACGATCCGATCAATGTGATTGTGCATAAAAATTGGCATCTCCTCAAGAGTTATTGCATTTCAGTTCGATCCCCTCTAATCACCAATTTTATTTGGTAGTGCTGATTGTAACCCTGTCTGATGTTTGAAATATTCTCGGGTCTTTTGCGCTTCAACGTTGCAAGTATGTTTTTTGAAGGGACCAAATTTAGTGTCATGTCGAACACACATTCCTTCTCTTCTGCCAAGAGGCGACATGCACTTGGAGGACCGACCAACTTTGCACTTAAATCATGATTATGTAAGCCACTTATGACATTGAACATCCAATTATTATTTGTCAACCGATACTCACGTAACTTAAATGGGCAATCACATTTTCTTGAACCAATATCATCTCTTTTGAAATTCTTTATAGGTCACCTATATATCCCACTTATTTCGCATGTCAATGTCACAAATGTAGGTCGTCTATCTGAACCACTATCTGACCTTCCTATCACAACACCAAAGCCTTGTTTGGCGGCCTCCGTACGAATCCATTACATCATAACATCTCGAGATTCAAATTCTTGTTTATTTGTAAAATGCTTCTGCACATCGACCGCCTTGATTACAATAGGTGAAACACCAATAGACGAAGCAACACTAGGCGGAGCACCTTGAGACAAAATAAGAGAAAAACCATCAGAAAGACTAGGTGAAACACCGTGAGACACGATAGCTTTGGGAATATTATAGGGATGCACCATACCTTATATGTAAAAAGAGTTTAAACTTAGAAATATCCTAAGTAAATAAGAAAATTAAAGTTGTTGGAACTAGCAGTACAGAAACCAGAAGTATATTTCTGGTTGTGTTCATCTATAAATTGAAAATATATTTTCAGTTTTAACATGACAGTTTTTCAACCCAAAGAACAGATTAATGTAGTTAATGTAGATTGAAAAGAGAAAACTTTATCTTAAATTTAATTTTATTTAACTCCTTTGGATATAATGTACCACAAGAATGTTGAGTTTGAGTGAAAAATGGGATTGAGAATAAGAGAGTTTTTGGAGAGTTTTTTGGTCACCTTTGAAATGTATGTGATCAAAGTGTCCCATGGACCTCGTTGTTTTAAGCTTTTGGTTTCGCAGAAAAATCGAAAAATGCATAAACGGTTTATAGGTGTAATTTTTTTTTTACTTTTCCCGCTCAAAAATACCGACGTTATATCTTCAGTTTCTACCGATGTTACATCTCTGGTAAAGTTCTTATGTTATTCAAGGGTTTAACGAAATTTTGCCAGCCAGATGAGAGAAAGGATGTGCCCCATAAATGCACTTTTGAAGAACGTTTTCGGTTTTTTATAGGATACTTTACCCCTATGTAGAGTGCCATAAAAATCCTCTTAAAATTAGTTGAAAAAAATAATAATTTACATTTTTTTTCTTTACAATTATACATTAGAAGTCCTCGTATCCTCCACTAATCATGCAAGCTTCCAAAAACACCTTTCAATCTCTAAAACATAAATATTTCAAAAATTGTAAAATACTGATACCAAATATTTAGGCAGAGTCCAAAAATTTAGACAGTGTGAACAAAATTTTTAACCATCCTTTTATATATATATATATATATATATATATATATATATATATATATATATATATATATATATATATATATCCCTGTTTTAATTAATTTTGTCTATGATTTTGTTTAAATTGACAGTATATATATTTTTATTTTTACTAATTTTATCTAAAAATCGACTATTAGATTGGAAGAAATACAAATAAAATAAGAATTCAACCTTAACGCGTGTCCGAATTTTTTGGACTATAAAACACCCCTAACCAAATACATAATTGTACTAAATACACATACCATACTTACGATATATATTTTTTCCTCATAATTCTATATTTTAAGTGAAATTTTTTATTATTTATATATTTTAATTTATTTTCCCGTAATACCTATCTCAACTATTAAATTCAGATATTATTTCCATGAACAATTTATTAAGTATTCCAATTTAGAAAAACCATGAACAATAGTGTTTAGCATGTGTAATGAAACTTAAAATGGATCTTGCAGACAAATACTCAATTACCGTTGCTGTAATTTTGGTTCTCCAATTGGTTTGAAAAGAACATTACTTAAAGTTAAAGACTACTCTACTTTACTCACTATACCATATCATACCATATAGTATAAAATAAAATGAAATTTTCAACAAACTTTACTTCAAAGCAATATCCAAAACACAACCTATATATACAACTCTCTTTGCACATTCTTTCTCATCCCTTTCTATATATTCTTCTCTAACACATTCTTTCAAATTAATCATGCCTTTTTTCTCCTCAAAAACACTTGTCCTGACCTGCACCTTATGCTTATTTCTATCTTTAGCTTTCGGCCGCGAGTTCTCGATCGTTGGCTATTCGTCCGAGGATTTACAGTCCATGGATAAGCTCATTGAGCTTTTCGAATCATGGATGTCGAGACACGGTAAGATTTATGAGACTATTGAGGAAAAACTACTCCGGTTCGAGGTGTTTAAGGATAATCTAAAGCATATTGATGATAGAAACAAGAATGTTAGCAACTATTGGCTTGGTTTGAATGAGTTTGCTGATTTGAGTCACCAAGAATTCAAGGATAAGTATCTTGGACTAAAGGTTGACTTGTCTCAAAGAAAATCCTCAAGTGAAGAGGATTTCATCTATAGAGATGTCGATTTTCCTAAGTCAGTTGATTGGAGAAAGAAAGGCGCTGTCACCGCTGTCAAGAATCAAGGCCAATGTGGTAAGTAGATATATAATCACTTAAAAACTCGACTTTTTCTATTTATAATTATAATCACATTCAACATATTAGCAGACTTGAATGTAGATATAAATGTTAAGTGGCATAAACGGAACTAAATATTTACTTGCAGGTAGTTGTTGGGCATTTTCAACGGTTGCGGCCGTGGAAGGAATAAACCAAATTGTGACAGGAAATTTGACATCTTTGTCTGAGCAAGAATTAATTGATTGTGACACAACTTATAACAATGGTTGCAATGGGGGTCTAATGGACTATGCATTCTCCTTCATAGTACAAAATGGTGGACTCCATAAAGAGGATGATTATCCTTACATTATGGAAGAAGGAACTTGTGAGATGAAAAAGGTACATAAAATAATTAACCTAACAAAAAGTTTTCATATACTAATATAGTAATAATAAGTAACATAACTTTCATTTGTTTGTTTAACCAGGAAGAAACAGAAACTGTCACTATTAATGGATACCATGATGTGCCACAAAATAATGAACAAAGCTTATTGAAGGCACTTGCCAACCAACCCCTCAGTGTGGCCATAGAAGCTTCAGGAAGAGATTTCCAATTCTATAGCGGAGTATGTGTATTTTTACTATAGTATTTTTTTTAATTTATAAATCAGATATTCTATGCACGCAGGTGGATAGACTAATTTAAAGTCATGAAAACTAGAGTGGGGAAACTGATATTAATTTTTTTTGTTTATAGGGTGTTTTTGATGGACATTGTGGAAGTGAGCTAGATCATGGTGTTTCAGCAGTTGGATATGGAACAGCAAAAGGTTTGGATTATATCACAGTGAAGAATTCATGGGGGGCAAAATGGGGAGAGAAAGGGTTTATCAGGATGAAGAGAAACACTGGAAAGGCCGAAGGAATTTGTGGACTCTACAAGATGGCTTCTTATCCTACTAAGAAGAAATAAGCTTAAAAATTTCCTATATCAATGAATTTCATAATTCCTGTATTATTAATTTCTGTGTTATTAATTTCTGTGCTATGAATTTCTAAATTTCTATTGAAGCAATGTAATATCTTGAATTCAATAATACTCACAATTTCTACATCTTCAATGAAATGAAACTCCATAATACTATCAAATATGTATATAAGTGATTCAGATATGTGTTATAGAGAAATTCGATTTGAAGTGTCGAGAATCATCAACCAAACAATCAACAATGGTGTAGAGTAGATTGCAGCTACTATCCACTAGTTAGTAAAACTGTATTTTTAGCTCAAGAAAATGGACTTTTCTCTCCACAACAGTTATAGGAAACATTTGGTTCATATTGATTATCTCGGGTTGAAAAATCATCATGAAAAGAGTGTTTGTAGAAAAAGTCCTACGTAGAAGCATAAGAGGCCGATAAGCGCCCACTGAATCAACTTAGTTGATAATTAAGCAGAGATAACATATGCATGGATGCGGATCACCTACAACATCCAATTTGTTCAACTTTAAAAGATAAATTTCAACCACTATATAATTAGGAAAAAAATATAGATCAATAAGCATAGTTCACATAATTATAATGACTCGGAAAAATAGGCATATAAAAAACGGTGAGGATTGTTTCACACTTTATGAGGGTGAAAGACATCCTGAGAGAATTATTTGACAAAGTATAACATAAACCTCTAAGAGAATATTGTCTAATTTAATATTGTTAGAAGGAGTTAATAATAGAAGCATTGATATAAAATTGATGAACAAACACCCTTGTGAGAGACATGCCACATTTTCATCTCAAACCTTACCACATTTTCATCTAAAACTTTAAGGTGATAGGTGAATTAATAGTATGAGCATTGATATAAAGTTGAGGAATAAGCACCCTTGTGAGAGATACATCACTTGTCCACCTAAAACCTTAAGGTTATAGGTATGTAGATTCTCCCACTTCTACTTATATATGCTTAAGTCTTCACATTCATATCCAATGTGTGACTATTTCTCCACTTACTCACACTTGTTATATATGGCATACGAGGACCCTTGAGAATACACAAAGATGGACGAACTCTATCTGACCTCAATCATGTTCTATTGAGCTTGAATTTAAAAAACAAAATAAAATGAAATATTTCCTTACCACAAGGTCGGGTCAATATTGAATGACTGAGGCGACTCCATCTGACCATAATGTCGATTTAGTATTATTAGAGAAGATTTCGCTAACTCGACAATGACTCAGATAATAATCTATGGGTCTTAATCTCCTAGGCAAGATATTCAATGTTATTAAAATAGATCTAATCTCACATAAAAAAGGGGACGAAGCCACTAATGATCATTAAACGGGGGTTTATTTAAGATATAACATTGAGACTTAATATATACAGGGAGATACAAATATGAGAAGGGAGTTCATTCCTAATTCTAACATACGTACTAAAGTTTTATTGACTTCTCACCAGAGTTGTTGAAAGTGTAACTGTAACGCTTGAAAATTTATTTAATTATTTAAATAAAATATTCAGGATTTAATTGTTGAAATTAGTCGAAGTTAGAAATTATCGGAATTATTATAAGAGACATTATTGAATTAATAAGTTAGTTGAGCGGTTAAGATGATAGTGGAGTAATTACTCGAAAAAAATTGTTATTAAAAATAATAATAGTTAAGTAGAATATTATTTATTTAGTTGGGTTTAATTGCGTGTGAGAAATAACAAACATTGAAGGTACATTTAGTTGGCCCATTAAAAATATTAATTAATTATAATATTTAGTTATTGATAGATTATTTGATTTAATAAAAAATAGAATATTAGTGTTTCTATATAAGTAGTAGTAGTAGAGGAATATTAGGTTCTTTTAGGTAGCAATTGGAAGAGGCAGAAAAACAAGGGTTTGGAGAAGTTTGTCACCGTGAGAAATTGCAACGGTAACGCCCCGATTTATTAAATATCATATTTATATTATTATTTTTTCAAATTATCGGTTAATAATTATTTCGTGATAATATTATATTTTAATCGGTATATTTATTAATATATTCAGCGATATTTTATTCGGACCGGTAACTAGTTTATTCGGTTCGGTCTCTATTTTATTTGGACCTATAATTATTTAATTGGGATTATTTAGTTTATTTGGGTTTTAAATTACTAAGAGGTGAGACTAGTTACAATAGTGTGTCACCCATTAGTTTTATTAAATTAAACCAAAGGCATGTAGTAGTATATTAGTAACATAGAGTTATCAGAAAAAGAAAATAGAAAAAGAAAATAGAAACATAACATAGAGAGAAAGAGAGGTACTTAGTGAGTGGAGAAGAAAAAGGAGAAAAACAAGAGCAAGAGGAAGAAAAGCTAGGGTTTGTCGTTTGAAGAGGTGATTCAAGAGGAAATTTCAAAAGCTTACTAGAATCAAGAACTAGAGGTAAGGGGTTTGGTAATTTTTATCCTATAAATAGATTGATGATGATGGATTGTATGTGAGTTAGGGTTGTGAAAGTTTGGGTGTTTTTCTTGAATTTTCTTGGATTGGTTTGGTGTTTGGGTTATGATAATGTTAGTATATTAGTTGGTATTGTGAAACCCCTTGTGTGTACCCCTTCCATGGGTGTTGTTCCTAGCTCTTGAAAACTAGCAGAAAAATGAGAAAAACAGTCCATGAGCCGACTCATGCAGGGAAGGGAGAAGGCGTTCGCCTTCCCGTGCATGTGAGAAGAAAATTCCTTCAGGCATGAGCCGACGCATCACTCTCATGAGCCGACGCATGCCTTCCCAGAATCCATGAGCCGACGCATCGAAGCCATGAGTCGACGCATGCCTTTCCAGAACCATGAGCCGACGCATGGAGAAGGCGTGCGCCTTACCGGGCGCTGCCAGACCTTATTTTTTCACTTATGAGTCGACCTAAGGGCCCATGAGTCGGCTCATGCAGGCTATTTTTGAGAAATTTGCTTATTTTGATGTTCCTCACTGTCATACCCCAAAATTTTCCCTCCTATTCCTCAAGACATTTCATACATCCATGCTCAAGGATTCCTCAAGGGTTGATCAGACAAACCCTCTCCTAGACAATTAACCCAAACTAGGGTTTGGCAATTCTCAGATCCAGATGGACTTCCAACATCTCCAATGGTCATCATGCCTCCTCATATGCTTCAAATATTCTCCATGTCAAGTTTCAAGCCTCACAAGTCAAGTTTCCTCAGACAATTGCTCAGATGGTTGAAAATAAATTGTATTGGACAAAAAGTCAACTGTGGTCAACATACAGTCAAACTTCATGATTTTTGGTCAACATCCTCATTTTGAAGTCACATTCATCATTTGATCAAGGATTGATCATGATTCATCAAGAAAACTCAAGATTTGCTCCAAAGTCAAACTTTCCAAATTAGGGTTTTCCAGTGAAAAGTCAACTGAACTTTGACTGATCATAACGTCTTCATACTTTCTTAAAAAATTTTCCACCACCTCTCATTTTGAAGGAAATTCAATTCTCTACAACTTCATGTCTCACAAGAATGTTCAAAAAATGCTTCATTTGTAAGGTATGGATCAAAACATTACAGGTCCTTTTCAAAGTCAACAAAAAGTCAACTTTTTGTTTTGAGGATTTATTGAGTATGGAAACTCCAATTGAGATGAAACCAAAGAGGTTGGTTAGAGGACACTTAGAGCTTTCTAAAAAGTCCAAGAACACTCAAAAATGTGTAAAATTGAGCAAAATACACATTGCACAAGTTGGGCATTTTTTGAAAAGGTGCACAAAGAGAGATACTTGTAAAAATCAAAAAAATTTGCAAATGGGCCTAGTTTTTCTTCATCCAAACTTGTTCCTTAGACAATTTGGAACATCCAAGCCCAAAGCCACGAATTTTAACTTTATTTTTCTATTTAATTTGGATTTTATTCATTTAAATACAAATTAAATTAAAAAATAAGGTATAAAATCAAAATTAAATGCAAATTGATTTTTTCTCTCATCCTTGAGGTCCAAGCAACTCACCAAAAGCTGTCAATTTCGAAATTGGTTTTGATTTGGCAAGGAATTGATGAAAATTGATCAAAAAAGATAAGATTTGATTTTGTACAAAATCAAATAATCTTTGCATTGATTGATGATTATTTGTTCCTCAAATCAGCTCAATTTTCATCCATTATAAATATACAATGCATATCACACAAGAGAGGACAGAAAAATTGCCTCAAGAACCCTAACCTAAAGTCAAAAAATTCGTGACTCTCAAGCAATCTGCAGCCTTGGTTCCAGTGGATTTCAATCGATTTTAAGCATTCAATCGTGTTCCTTGGGTTGTTTAGAGTCGATCCAGACCTTTACAAGTTGCAAAACCATCAAGAATCAAGCAATCCGAATTTGGTTTGTTCATATATTTTTCAAAATCGATTTCTATTATTCATGCATTTTTAACACTTTTTGATTGTTTGTTCATGATCTGCATCAAGTTTGCAAGCTATCTGGGTAGCCCAATCGTATTTTAATGACCTGGAACGAAAACCACCATTGTTAGGGTTTTCGGGCTTGAATTAGGGTTTCTCTAATTATGAAAAATTGGACCAAACCAAGCATACCAGGATGATCAGTGGATGAAAACGAGTCGATCCATGTACTCACAATTCATTTATATTACTTGTATGAAATTTTGAGTTTTGCAGGGGCCTTAGCGTCGAACAAAGACCGACGCTGAATGTTTAAAAATTCAAAACGAAGAAGATGATGGTTGGCGCGTGATCTGGGCAATCAGAGAGCGACACCATTTAAAAACGTTTCGTTCTAATTCTTAAACACGTGTACAAGCCAGCTCGGTTGGTAAAGCTGCGCGCATATCACCCAGGGGACCTGAGTTCGAATCCCAGCCATGGCAATGTGATTTTTACAAGTTTGCATATTTTTTCTATTTTCATATTTTCTATTTAATAATTTCCATGCATTTTATTTTATCTTTAATAATTTTTATCATGCATTTAAAAAACACCAAAAATATTTATTTTTTGCATACTCATCAGAAAAATGTTTATTTAATTTATAAAATTAAAATTATTATTTTTGCATGCATATTTAATTTAATTGCTAATTAATTGTTTAAATGACTTTTAATTGTTTTTAAATTATCAAATTAACTCCAAAAATTCCCAAAAAATTATTTTATCATATTAATGTCATTATTTGCATAAAAACTTTTTCTCATTCAAAAATGCTCATTTTTACTAACATTTTCTTCTTATGCAATTTTCTCCCGTTTCCCGATTTTTCATCTGTTCACAGGTTATACCGTTTCGGACAATTTTTATCGCTTTTCTTTTTTCAATTATGTAACTGACTATGGGATGTAATAGTTTAATTAGGACTTTTATTTTCCGCACTTTCAATTATGTATCTGCCCCAAAGCCATGTAATAGCGTAGGATTTATCTTTCCGCACTTTACATTTCCGCAATTTAATATCCGCACCCTATAAACTGCTAGTAATTAGGCGTGTATGGCAAGATTAAAATTGAACACAGCTCATCATAATTCCAAGATAAAATACCTGAATCAACACACTCTTTTCACACATGCACCCCTTAGGATAATTCTCTCTCGTTGCCTTTACGAATTCAAATGGTCAAGTCCCTCGAACGTAGAGGTATTCTAGCACTGTTGCCTTCAAAACAAATCATCATAGTCCCTTCGATACAAAGATCATAGACCCACGATGTCGCCTCCGAATACATGATCTTGACCCTCGATTGTTGCCTAAGAAAAATGATGATAGTCCCTTCGAATGCGCTAGGATACTTCCTACAAGTTGCTTTCTATGACCATCCGATGTCCCTTCGAATGTCCCGCTTACATCCAACGAATAGAGTTACCTTCCAACTAATGGTATGGATAGCGCTATTCTAAAGGAACGTAAAACAACACGAAAACGACCAATTCTGAGTAGGTAATAAGACTTTTAGTTGCTTGCTCTATCAAAATACTTTTTACACCTCACACTTTTGTCAAAGTTCAAACTCTTTTAAAAAAAATGAAACATTTCCGAACACTTTGTATACATTCCTACATGAATCATTACAAAGTCAAAGCGAAATGCCTTTTCAAAACAATTTTTTCAAACACACAGAAAGCACAATTTTTTAAAGTGATCTAAGAGCAACTAAGAGCCCGTAGATAACTACGGATGAAAAGGGGTGCTAATACCTTCCCTTTTCATAACCTTCTCCCTTACTCAGAATCTAACGAAGGTCTTTTCCTGTTCTTTTCACCTTCCCTTAATTGGATAAAAGAAAAGTCGGTGGCGACTCTTGCTATCCGCACATTTGCGATACAAAAATCTCAAAGTCAGTTCACCGTATTACACTCACTTACACCAATTTGAAGCATGATATTTGTTGATAATGATATGCATGATGTAAAATATGATGATGTTAATGACGAGTATACTTTGGTGAATGTTAATCTGTAACCGGAATTAATTAAATAGTGAATATTGTCGATTAATGCTTCCAATTTATGAATGCATGATATTTGTTGATGATGATTTGCATGATGTAAAATATGATGATGTTACTGATGATGTTTTACCTCCGATGATTGGTAAATTAAAATGACAAGGGCTTATGCCATTTTGATGATTATGATGATATTGACGTATTGTTGTGTGTATGTGTTGTCTTTTATCGAGTCACATACATTGCATAAATGACGAAGGCTTTAGCCAATGTTCCTAATTACGAACAAAATATGTCGGTACCACATGCATACATAGTCGAGTCACATCGTGTCGGTTATGTTTGTTTGAGTTCATTGGTTATGTGTTGTTTTATGATGATTATGACGACGGTGATGAATTGCGATGAATTATGTGATGATGATAAAAGCGTGTGAAATTGGAATGTATGTTGAATATTCCTTATTATCGGTATCTCTTTATAATTCCAGAACTATATATTAATTATCATATCTTTATTTATATGATTTGAATTATCTCACCCCTTTACTTGTTTCGCCGTTACCTTTATATTTGTAACGTGCAGGTGATCCGCGTTGATGAGGTGGATTAGCTCGAGTCATTACTTTTTGAGTCGCTCTGCTCTGATAGCGTAACACTCGGGATGGGCACTTTTGTTGTTTTGATTAGGATAGCATACTTGTATATCCTGATGACTATGTGGATTATGTTTATAATATGACATAATTATTTTGTTGATGTATATGCTCTTATATAGCATAGACAATGATATATTTGTTGCCTTGTGCATATTTATATGCTTATGTGATGTATGATGACATGATCGGTATATCCGACTTTTGATTATTTTGATGATGCATTATATTGAAAAGCAAAACCATGAATATGTGATGCCTCAATTTGTTTATGAAATTTTATTACTCTGATTTATTAATAATTCCGACGGGTAGAATTGGGGTGTTATAGCAACCGGAACCAAAGTGAATTTTTGATCATAACTACGTAGGGCTACCTTCAATCCAAGGTAAGGGTGAGGTTCTAACCTTCTAATGAGATGTATAATGATTATTATGTGGGAATCAGGGTAGAGGATAAATTGATTGCTCTGAGAAATTGTCCTGTGTTGTGATATTGTTTGTTGATATTGTGTTGCAATTGTTAGTGAATTGAACAAGTAAATTGATTGATGTAAATTCCACTGAGTAATGGATGGTGGGATTATAGTTATTGATGAATCGAAGGAATAAGAAAAATTGCAGGAAACTGAACCACTGAATGAAGAGGTTTTCCGAACGGCACACCCTGGATAGGGGAGTGTCCCGAACGGGACACATGTATGTAGAATGATCACGTCGAACGACATGATGAGGATGATGGAGATGAAATCCCTTTCGAATGGCAGGCATGCATAATGGGGTTGGTGCCGATCGGCACCCTTGTGGCAAGGGAGTATTTTAATATTTTTTCGTTTATCTTGTCACTTTTGCTTGTTTCTGTATTTTCTTTTCATTGGCTATTTGTAACTGAATTAGGGAGTGGCAATGGTTATGAATTAATTAGTAACAAGTAGGAAACATAAAGTAATAGGTTATGGCATGTGGATTAAATTAAGTTGCAGTATCTAAGTTCATAAGAATAAATAGTAGAGAATTCATACCAGTAAAATACAAGGGAGTTAATATTTGACAGGTAATTGATGATTTATGTAGCACGGAGTTAATATTTGACAGGTGATTGATAAATTATGTAGCAGGAAGTATTTAGCCACAATAACTTTATAATATGGAAATTAAATAGTATTTGAGTTAATTAATTAGTTTAAATAAGTAGAAATTATAGGATAATAAATTAGCGGTAGTATTACATGACTTGTTTCGGTGTAGAATTGTGCGGAATTGATAGATTACGAGAATTACGAATTTTGACAAATTGAGCGTATTCTCTTATGTTGATTTGATGATGTACGAAATAGGCCTTGTGCCAACGGTGAACAAATGATGTGGAATAATTGTTATTGCGATGTAGGCGTATAACCATTGTTGAAATTGCGATGAAAATAATGATGAGTTGATGATGATGTTGTTGTTATTGAGTTGCATTGTGTGGTTGCATACATTTGCATACTTTGAGATGACCTGGATTGGCAACACGATGTGAGCTTTTCTCTATTTACGATGGCCTTTATGGCAAACACGATAATGATGAAGGCTTATGCCTTGGCCTTGATAGAAAACACGATGGGAGTTTTGCTCCAAATGGTACCACATGCATGTGCAATATTAATTATCATACGCCTCATTATATTGTTAGATATCTCACCTCTTCTGTTGTTATGTTGCCTCTACGTGAGTAACGTGCAGGTAATAAAGAATAAAGATTTAGTAGTTGATAGTTCAAGTCGCTGTCGTCGCTCTGATACGTAACACTCGGAGGGATGAACACTTATTATTTTATTTGTTGCTTATTTCAGTTGGAGATGTTTTGAGTTGACTTTCTTTTGGAATCAAACTTGTTGCATTTGACTTTTTTTGATGTTGAACCAAGATGTTATGTTTTGAAGTCGGCTTTAAATTGATTTAAATGAATTCCGCTGCATTATGATTAAAGTTGATTATTCCCAAGGAACATGTTATAAATTGTTCAGCCGAGTAGTACAGGTGTTATGTATCTATTATATGCGATTATACAGGTGTTTTCATGATGATGTGTAACATCCCGTTATGTTTGAGGAGTTTTGTGACTCTGATTTATTTATAATTTTGTTGGGTAGAAATGGGGTGTTACAGTAACTCTTTTTGTTAAAGTAAGATGTTGCTCGAACACAAGGTGTGTCAAATAGTCTAGAGTGTGTGTCAAAGTGCAGCATGTTGAAGTATCGAAGTAGATGGCTTTACACAGGATTTCGACTAAGACCTATTTTAGTAAGTGTAACTAAATTATGTTAAATTTCTATTTTGAGCTTTTTCTAGTGTGAGATATTGGATCAAACTTTATTAGGTCGAAGGGTAGCTTCTAGTTCGACAGGATTGAGCATGTTGTCGAAGTCTGTTCACATGCTAGTGTCGAAGACCTCCATACTGTAGTCGAAGTGTGTTCTAGTATATGGGTGTCAAAATGCCAGGGTTATTAGTATTTCTAAATTGGACTTGTTTGTTATGTTCAATTGTTTAAGTTAGCTTGTACCCTAAGTTAGCTTGTATGAGTATTTGTGATAAAAGCCCATTAGTTTAGTATGTTATGTTTATTATAAATAGCATACTAGTCTCTCCTCATTGCATACTGTAAATTCTAATTTAGGGTGAGAGGGTTATTTGTTATTATTGTATACTTGTAATCTTGTTTTAAAGATAAAGTAAAGAATAGCAGTTAATAATCAATCTTTGTGTTCTTCTTGTTTTATCATCTTTTTTACTCTTGTTTGTTTCGTGATCATTAAGGAACAAGTTTATACTTTATTTCCAAAGCATCAGATTCATAACAAATTGGTGTTGTGAGCGTGGAGAGAAGATGCCTTCAACAAAGTATGAGATTGAAAAGTTCACTAGAGTGAACGATTTTGGTCTGTGGCACTTGAAGATGAAATCCCTACTAGTTCAGCAGGATTTTTTGGAAGCGTTGAAGGGAGAGATAGCCATGAACACTGCGTTAACTGCAGCTGAGAAGACGAAGATGATCGAGAAAGACCACAATGCAATATTGTTAATCCTTAGTGATAAGGTTCTTCGACATGTATCAAAGGAGACGACGACGATAGGGTTATGGGTGAAGCTTGAAAGTTTGTATATGCATTAATTGCTGGTAAATCGAATCTCCCTGAAACAAGATTTGTATTTATTCAAGATTATTGAAGACAAAGTGTTAACTGAGCAATTGGATATGTTCAACAAGTTTATTCTTGATCTTGAAAATATTGATGTGAAGATCGATGATGAAGAACAAGCACTATTGTTGTTGTGCGCTCTACCCCGATCACATGCTCACTTCAAAGAAACTCTCTTGAATTGAAGGGTGTCCTTAACCATTGAAGAAGTTCAATCAGCCTCGTATTCGAAGGACTTGAACGAACGAAAGGAGCATAAACCTTCAACAGTTGGTAAAGGTTTGGTTGTTAAAGGAAAATTCTTGCGAAAGGATTCGACAAGAAGAAAGGTAAAAGTCAGCAGAAGTTTTACAGTGGCGAAGCATCTGGTATTCTATACTATCATTGTAAGAAAGAGGGTCACACAAGAAAGGTATGCCCTGAACGCCTGAAAGATCATGGAGGTAAGGATAATGGTAATGAAACTATTATTCAAGATGATTTCGACTCATCTGATGTACTTGTGGTTTCGAGCCACAACCTATCGAATGAGTGGATTATGGATTCTGGATGCACTTGGCACATGACTTCAAACAAAGACTTGTTCGAGGAATTATGTGATCAAGATGGTGGATATGTATTGCTGGGAAATAAAAAATCTTACAAGATTGCAAGTGTTGGATCTGTGAGGTTCAAGCTCCATGATGAGTCAATAAGATTATTGACTAAAGTAAGGTATTTACCTAATTTAAAGAGAAATTTGATTTCTCTTGGTGAATTCGACAAGAAAGGATATTTTTTCCAAGGAGAGAAAAGCATCCTAAGAGTCATGAATAGGTCGAAGGAAGTCTTGAGAGGCGTGAAGAAACAAGGCTTGTATACACTTAAGGCTGAAGTTGTAAGTGGTTCGACAAATGTTGCATCCACGAAACCTTTATCGAAGATACAAATTTGGCACATGAGATTGGGCCATGTCAGTGAAAGAGGTCTGGTCGAATTGGGGGAACAAATTTTCTTGGTGAAGACAAAGTCAAAAAGCTAAAGTTTTATGAACCCTGTGTACTTGGAAAATCTTGCAAAGTGAAGTTCAACAAAGGCAAACAAAGAACACATGGATCCCTTGATTACATCTATGCTGATCTTTGAGGGTATGAAAGGTGTCCATCACATTCAGAAGCAAGGTATTTTCTATCCATAGTAGATGACTATTCCATAAAGTTAGGGGTATTCGTCCAGAATACTAAGGATGCAACTTTTGAGAATTTCAAAGGTTGGAAGACTCTATTCGAAAATCAAACTGGCAGAAAAGTCAAGAGGTTGAGAACAGACAATGACCTTGAATTTTGCAATGACACATTTGACAACTTTTGTGCTTCCGCTGGTATTCCAAAGCACAAAACTACTGTAGGCACTCCACAACAAAATGGTTTGGCTGAAAGGTTTAATCGAACAATTTTGAAAAGAGTTATATGCATGTTAACTAGTTATGGGTTAAAGAAGGTGTTTTGGGATGCAGATGTTTCGAGAGCAACACATATGATAAACAGGCGTCCTTCGACTGCGTTAGATATGATGACACCTAAAGACATTTGGTTGGGACATCCACCAGATCTCGACAAACTGAGAGTATTTGGTTGCGTAGCCTATGCTCACATTAGGCAAGATAAGGTCGAACCTAGAGCTCTTAAATGTATGTTCATGGGAGACCCTGAAGGAGTCAAAGCTTATAGGCTATGTGCCTAGAGCCAGGTCATAGAAGGATTATCACCAGTCGAGATATAATTTTCAATGAAGCTGAAATGGCTTTCAAGAAAAATGATGAAGTTGATCGAAGTGCAAAATTATCTGACGAAGAGCTGGAACAGGTAGATATTCATGTTCAGGTGAAGTATGTTGATGCTGAATTGCGATCCCGTAAAGTCAAGAATAAGCGTAAGATGTCGATGAAGTTGAGGAAACTGTCGATGACTACCTATTAGCAAGAGATAAGACAAGAAGAGTCATCAAACCACCTCAGAGACTTAGGTATGCAGATCTTATAGCTTATGCCTTAATCTCTACAAGTGAGGTTCTAGACAAAGAACCTAGAGACTATAAGGAAGTTATGAGGAGTCGAAACAAGACTGAATGGCTGAAGGTCATGGATGATGAGATGAAATCTCTTCATGATATCAACACTTGGGAATTGATCAAGAAACCTATTGGAGCCAGGTTAGTCAGTTGTAAATGGATTTTCAAAGTTAAGGAAGGAATCGAAGGAGTGGCGTCGAAAAGATACAAGGCAAGTTTGGTTGCAAGGGGTTTCACTCAGAAAGAAGGTGTAGATTTCAATGATATGTTTTCTCCTATTTTGAAGAATATGTCCATTTGAATGTTTCTTGCCAAGGTGGCACAATTCAATCTTGAACTGGAACAAATAGATGTGAAGATTGTGTTCTTGTATGGTGATCTAGATGAAACAATCCTGATGAGACAACCTGAAGGGTATGTCGAAAAGGGAAAGGAAGATTATGTGTGCAAGTTGAATAGATCTTTATATGGGCTGAAACAATCTTCTCGACAGTGGAATAGGAGATTCGACAAGTCCATGGCACACATAGGTTTCATTAGAAGTTAGTTCGACCACTGTGTTTACTTCAGATTTCGACATGATAATTCATTTGTTAGTTTGTTGCTTTATGTTTATGATATTCTCATAGCAAGCAACAATGTCGAAAAAGTAATGAGGGTGAAGGCTGAACTCAATAAGGAGTTCAACATGAAGGATCCGGGAGCTACTTCTAGGATTCTTGGGATTGACATTCAAAGAGATAGAAAGCAGTCGAAATTATGTTTATCTCAAGAGGCATATCTAAGGAAGATTCTTGAAAAGTTTGGTATGTCAAATTCGAAGCCTGTTATGACTCCAACAAACCCTCAATTCAAGCTGAGTATTGCTCAATGTCCCAGTACTGAGGTCGAAAGAGCTTATATGAATAGCATCTCATATGCTAATATAGTAGGTCCTTTGATGTATGCTATGGTTTATACTATACCCAACATATCATATGTAGTAAGTCTTGTAAGCAGGTACATGGAAAATCTTGGAAAGGCTCGCTAGCAAGCATTGAAGTGGATTCTAAGGTACATAAATGGGTCTTTGAACAGAGTCTTAATTTATGGTGGAGCATTGGGTGATGATAATAAAGTAGTAATTGAAGGATATGTCGACTCTGATTATGCAGGTTGTATGGATTCTAAAAAAATCTATTTCAGAATATGTTTTCACTATGTTTGGTACATCAATTAGTTGGAAAGAAATACTTCAGAAGGTTGTTGTATTATCAACCACTTAATCAGAATATATTGCTTTAACTAAAATTGTGAAAGAAACAATGTGGCTTGAAGGTTTTTCTAAGGAGCTGAAAATTCAAGGTGAAGCTATCACTGTTAAATGTGATAGTCAAAGTGCAATATACTTGTCAAAAAATCCAGCCTATCATGAGAGAACCAAACACATTGATGTGATTCTACATTTCGTCAGAGGGGTAATCGAACGTGGAGAAGTCCAAGTGCTGAAGGTTTCGACATATCATAATGTTGCTGATATGATCACCAAGATATTGCCCAGTTGCAAGTTTTTCCATTGTATGTAATTGATAAAGCTGCATGAAGAAAGTTATTTCGTTCTTTGATAATATAGTTTGTTCCAAGGTGGAGATTTGTGAGATATTGGATCGAACTCTTTTGGGTCGAAGGGTAGCTTCTAATTCGACAAGATTTAGCATGTCGTCGAAGACCTCTATACTGTAGTCGAAGTGTGTTCTAGTATTTGAGTGTCAAAATTCTAGGGTTATTAGTATTTCAAAATTGGACCTGTTTTTTATGTCCAATTATTTAAGTTAGCTTGTAATGAGCATTTATGATAAAAGCTCATTTGTTTAGTATGTTATATTTATTATAAATAACATACTAGTCTATCATTACTGCATACTGCAAATCCTAATTTAAGATTAGAGGGTTATTAATTATTCTTGTATACTTGTAATCTTGTTTTGAAGATAAAGGAAAAATAACAGTTAATAACCAATCTTTGTGTTCTTCTTGTTTTATCATCTTTTCTACTCTTGTTTGTTTCTTGATCATTAAGAAACAAGTTTATACTTTGTTTCCAAAGCATCTGATTTACAACATCTAGTTTTGGACTTTTCAGCTTTGAGAGCAAGCTAGCTCAATTATAAATAGTGGGAAAACCCTTATTTTTTGTATCTCATTGTATTCACATAATTTTGTTGTTGCAAATTGAATAAAAGTTTCTACAGTTTGTGGGGAGAGACTAACTCTGCTGAAACCCTAATCTTTTTTTTTCTTGAATTTTTCTTTTCATTGTCATTGTGTGGTGATAACAATCATGTTCATCAAGATTGATAGAAATTCAATATAGATTTTGGTGGATTTCCAATATTTGGTATCAAGAGCTCTGTTTGAGCGACCGAGAGAAGAAGAATAAAATCAACGGCAATGAAATATGCGAATAAAAATTTTCCATCAAATCTTCTAATTCTTAAAGGTGATAACAATGAGAATTTGTACAAACAGATGAAAATTATATTCTGTTTTCAAAGGCTTTGTGAACTTGTGAAATATGAATTAAAACCACTTGAAGAAGACGCTTCAAAAAAATAAAGAAACAAAATACAAAGAATTAAAGAAAGAATCATAAATTATGCATTTTTCATAACATTCTTCTTTACTTCAAACTCTCAAGGGAACTACAAAAAAATCATTTTTTCTTAGTAGTGTTTGTAGAAATATGATTTTGCAACTTGACAGAATGTTGATGATGTCAAAATACCCTTCGTAAGTGCACTTACAAATTCACCTTTCAAGGTGTTTCGTAAGTGTACTTACGAATTCGCCCAATATCTCAAATTTATTATGATTTTAATTCGAAAAGATATTTATTTATAATATAATAATATATAAAATAAAATAGAATATTGTGTTTTATTTCATGTGATTTCCATTACATATATACACGATTTCACGTACTAAAAAAAGAATAGAAAAATATATGCATTCCTAACTTATATTTGGCCTATAATAATAAAATCTATTAATACAATTGATATCAATATCAAATTTGACCTATAATAAAAAAACTATTAATACTATTGATATCAATTTCTATATAAAGAGATACAATTGATTTTTTGCATTGATTTACTTGATATACATTAATTGTATAATATATTTCTAATAATATAATTAAATTAAATTATTATTAACAAAAAATAACTTAAATTTATAATTAAAAATTAGGGTTAAATATGTTTTTGGTCCCTCTAAATATACCAAACTTTGATTTTCGTCCCCCTAAATATTTTGTTTAAAGAATCGTCCCCCAAAAGTTTTCCGTCCCTAATTATCATCCCTGCTGTTTGTTTCACTTGACGGCTGCACATGTGGCACGTGAAATGGCATTTCTTTTAGTTTTTCATTTATTTTTCTATTGACAAATCATATCCATGTAGGATATATGTTTGGAAAACCCTAATTTCAGAATTTCACTTTCACTCCTCCTTTTCACCTTCTTCCTTTCACCCCTCCTTCACTCCTTCCTTTTCACCGCTCCTTCTTATCCTGCTCACTCCTTCTTTTTAACCTTTTCACCGTCTCCTTCGAAGGTAAGATAATTATTGCTTGACATTCTCCTTTTCATTCTCCTTTTCATTCTATTGCTTGTTCTGCTTGTTCTATTTTGTAAATAATTATTGCATGTTGATAATCGCTGCGCTTATTGTGAGTGGTCCCATTTCTACTTTGCAAAGGAGCTTTTCTGGTCCCGACAAGGAACTTGAGGTAGGTCCACATGTTCTTCACTATATTCCATTTTATTAAAGTTCATGCAAGTGTAGTATATTGGTAGGATATTAAGGGTTTTCGTGGGCCCATGTTTGACTGTCAATGTACCTTCATTTTGTAGGATGGTTTTCTTTAAGGTAATTTTTTACACAAAGGGTTGTTTTGTTAAAAATCGCTTGCTAAAATATGAGGGTGGGGATGCATATGCATTTAATGGAGAATGTAAAGAAAAAGGAAGAAGGGAAAACAATGTGAAGAGGTTATTGATAACGTAGTGGTGATGATGGTTAAGGATGTTAAATTCGAGGATAGTGAAGAAGAAAGGATGAATCCTTTTGATGATGGTTTTGATGAGGGTTTTAATGACCATCCCGATAATGTGCCCGTGATGATGTGGTGATGCAGTGATGATGAGGCAGTAAGACCAAATTTAATTACACCAGAGATGGGCAAGGAACATGTAATTGAAGAAGAGTATTTGACTGATGAGCTTGATAGTGGTGTCAAGATGATAGTGATGATGATAGGCCAAGATTTTAAGGTTCAATGATGGAGATGGAATTACAAAGGACTTTAGGTTCAAGGTGGGAATGGAGTTTTCATCACTAAGACAATTCAAGGATGCTATCTTGGAACATAATGTGTTGAATGGGAGGGAAGTTAGATTTCAGAAAAATGATGGTGTGAGATGTAGGGTGATTTGTAAGGAAAAATCTCAATGCAACTATACAAGAGAGTATTGACATCAACAACCTTCGAATCAAGACATTGTATGATAAACATAAGTGTGGAAGACAATTTTTAACAAAAGTGCAAAGGCTGCAAAGGTGATTGTTGATAGGATGAAGAATAATAACAAAATGAAGTTGAATGATGTGATTGCTGATGTTAGGGTTAGGTATGCTACAAATTAGGGCTTTTAAGGCAACAAAGATTGCTAAGAGGATAGTGGAGGAGATTGTAGCAAACAATATAGTTTGTTATGGTCATATGGGGCTGAATTGAGGAGGGTTTCTCTAGGGAATACTTTCGAATGAATACTATTTCTGGGGGTTATTGCCAAGGTTTGAAAGGTGCTACATGTGCTATGATGGAACAAAGAAGGCCCCAAAACTGCTGCACCATTTATTGGATTAGATGGTTGTCATCTAAAACACAAGTATGGTGGGATACTATTGATAGCTGTGGGAAGAGATCCTAATGACCAAGACTTACCACTTGCATTTGGAGTTGTAGAAACTGAGTCAAAAGACACTTGGAGCTGGTTCATGCAACTACTTCTTGAAGACATTGGTAAACAAAGATGGTGTTTCATATCTGACCAACAAAAGGTAAGTAAAACTTATGTTATTTCATCTTTGTATATCATTTTTATTGAACCAGCTTTTGAGCATAACTCCTGTTTGAGACATCTTTATATGTGTGTTTGACATGTTTGAGACATCTTTGTTGAACCATTTATCATAGCAAGTAATAGGCATCTTAGTGTGGTTCATCCTGTTCATAAACAATTCCAAATTTTAATTGCATCCTACTGTCCCAATTGTTAATATCTTCATGTGGATGCAAAACAGGAATAAGTATCAGAAACAGGAATAAGTATCAGAAACATGTGAACTGCAAGTTAGGGGTACCCTTTGTGTTGCGTATAAGTAAATGTGAATAGTCCAGAACATTAGTATACACTTGTGTAGGAATTTATTGCATACAGGGACTTATTGAACCAACACTTGAGCATAAGTTTTTATTATTGCATACAGGGACTTGTCAGTGTTTTGAGGAAGAATACCCAGCATTTGAGCATAGGTTCTGTTTGAGACATCTTTATGCCAACTTTAAAAAGAAGTTTGGAGGTGGAACCCTTTTTAGGGATCTCATGATGGTCAGAAAGGCAACATACCTGGAAGCTCATGAAGAATACATGAAGAAGATCAAGGATGTAAGCAATGATGCTTTTGAATGGTTAGAGGCTATTCCAAAAACTAAATGGTGTAAGCATGTATTTCCTTTGTTTTCTAAGTGTGATGTATTGATGAATAATCCGTGAATCCTTTAATGCCACTATTCTGCTCCAGAGGGACAAGCCTATAATTACAATGTTTGAATGGATTAGGAATTATTTAATGGGAAGGTTTGCAACTTTAAGGGAAAAGGTTGAGGGTTATAAGGGTAGGGTAATGTCAAAGCCAATGAAGAGATTAGATAGAGAGATTGAAAAGAGTGCAAGTTGGATAGCTACTTATGCTGCACAGTTAACATTCCAAGTAACCCATGCCATGTTTACTGATAGTTTTGTGGTTGATCTGACTAAGAAAACATGTTCATGTAATTATTGGGATCTAATTGAATTCCATGTAGACATGCAGTTTCTGCAATCCATAGGGCAGTACATGATCCCATCAATTATGTCCATAAATGTTACCACAAGTCTACATATATCAAATGCTATGAAGCAGGTATCACACCCTTAAATGGCCAAAATAAGTGGCCAAAAACTGATGATCCAATAATATTTCCTCCTTTGTACAAAAGAGGCCCAGGTAGGCCAAAGAAACTTAGAAGGAGGGAACCTGATGAAGGAAGCCAAACAAGATGGAAAAGAACCAATACAAACCATAGGTGCAAGTTATGTTTTGAACTTGGGCACAACAAAAGAACCTGCAAGAAAGACAAACAAAGTCAGGCAGAACATCCTACACAAGCAAAGCAGGCACAAACTCCTGCACAACCAAGTCAGGCAGAACATCCTACACAAGCAAGCCAAGCAAAAATTCCTACACAAGCAAGTCAGACAAGCCAAGCAAATTTGGCACCCAAAAAAAAGGTATTGAAAATAATCATAATTTTCTAACATGCTTTTTTATCATACAAAATAATGCTTTGATTACTTGATACAGGGAAGGCCTAAAGGGTCTACTAACAAGGAATCAAAGAAGGCAAAAACTAAGGAGGTGAATGATGTTAAGCCAAGAGTAGCTGTTGTGAAAGATGGTGAGCCTAGGGACACTGCATGATGCAGAGCCTGTGGATAATGTTGTGAATGATGCGAGCCCAAGGATACTGCTGAATGATGCAGAGCCAAATGATATTGTTGTGAATGATGCAGAGCTAAATGATACTGTTGTCAATGATGAAGAGCCAAAGGATACTGTTGTGGATGATGCAGAGCCAACAAGTTTGGATGAAACTTTGGCTGCATTGTTAAGGGATACTGATGTCTTGGACATTCAACCATTGAATATTGACACTTCACCTCTCAAGGCAAAGGCAGCTAAACCAAGACCAACTGGTCCAAGGGTTTTCTTTGGTAAAAAGCCACAAGTAGCTACTAACAAACCCTACAAACCACCTGGTATTAGGACTGTACTATCAAGTCCAACTTGCAGTGGATCATTCTCCTTCAAAAAACAGAGCAGGTACAAGACTCAGATTCAATCTGAAGGCTCAGTTGAAGAGAGAGTCTGATAGGCTAAAGACTTTGAAGGTCAAGAACATCCTCGACTCGAAAGAAGGCGATGATCCTGGTAATACCGAAGAAGATGGCACGAGTCTAGCATAGTGAAGATGATGTATTCTCCATAAGTATTTTGAAGAATTGAATAATATATTTTGGCAATGTACCGCCTTATCGCTACTTGTAATTTTAAATTTGGCAAAGATCCTAAACAATGATCAAACTAAGTCTATCTTTTGGCAATGTAATGTATCATTATTATTCCCGGTTTTGTTTACAAACCAAAATCATGACATGTGCTGTCTGGTTCTTCTGTCTTCATTGGAATTAGGTTTTTCCTAAATCAGTTTAAGGTTCTTGGTTTAGAGCATTGGCATTAGAGTAAATTGTGCTGATATTATTTGATGATGTTTTTTTATGTATGTCAAAAAACTGTGATTATTGGATCTTTTGCAGAACTTTTGACAGAGAAATTAATTTGTGCACAATTGCACCATAGGTTAAAGTTAAAATTTAACTGAAGTAAAATGCCTGATTCATTATGATATGTTTGGAGTTAGTTCCAATTTGAACATTTACAAAATGAATACAAACTGCTCCCTAACCATTCTTGTTGGGTAGTTACAAGTGGGAGAAATAAACCAGATCATAAACTTCTATCTCACTAATTTAGGCCCTGTTTGGACAAACTGATAACATAAACTTCTATTAAATAAGTACTTTTACATTATCTCTAAGAAATGATAAACTGAATTCAAAGTTATCATGCATAATGTTCAAACTAAACAATGTTCAAAGGCATCAATTCAATTACATTGATAACTACTAACTTCAACATTTACATTTCATTAAAAGGATAACATTGATCATCAATGAAACTACAAAATGATAAGCTTTATTTTTCCATTTCATGCCTCTGCTCTCAATTTGTCTTGCATCTTCATATTCTTCTTTTTGGAACCTTCATATAGCTCCCTTAACAACTCAACTGTCTCCAATTCCTTCATCCTGTAATTTTCTACCTCTTCAACAACGGTAAGGTCTTCTCGTGACAAGATCTTCATCCCAAATGAATAAATCACAAGTTTCTTCACTAAAATGGGCATCTCCGAAAAGTCTACCTTTATTACGACCATTCTTGCAAACGCACGAGACCATACGAGCATCACAACCACATTTTCGTCCACGCACGAGCATGAAGAGAGTGCTAGGTTTCACAGCACCCGATCTTGAAGACGCCATCTTCCAATAACAAAACTCAAACGAAGAAAGGGATGAAATTGAAGATGAACGATTGGAAAACTGAACGAGGAATAAAAATTTGGAAACCCTAAATTAGGTTGGAACAATCCCAATTGATACACCCACCGATGTGTCAGATACTATTAATACACATGGATAATAGAAAATAAATGAAAACTAAAAGAAATGCCATTTTCATATGTACCGCCAAGGAAACAAACTAGGATGATAATTAGGGACGGAAAACTTTTGGGGGACGATTCTTTAAACAAAATATTTAGGAGGACGAAAATCAAAGTTTGGTATATTTAGAGGGACCAAAAACATATTTAACCCTAAAAATTATTAAAGTAAATTTATGATATGAAATTAAACAATGAATTTAATAATTAATTTTTTAACTATCATAGTGAAATGTAATTGTCATTTAATTATTTATTTAAAATTATGAATAATTTTTCATAAAAATATAAGAAATATTTTTTAATTATAATTTTAAAAGTTAAATTTAATTTATATTTGACACTTTAATTTTTATTATAGAATTGGTAATTAATTATTATGTTGTAATTAAAAAATATTATTTTAAAAAATATTTATATTATAATTAAAAGTCGAATTGTATTAATAATTAATATTATTAAAAGAGAAAACTAATCATGCACTAGTACTCTGACAGTATAAAATAATTTTACATTGTCAACCAATCACAATCATGTATCTAATTATAGCCCACTTTTATTTTAATTTTTTTTTAATAACATGACATATTGTTAAATTTTTTGTAAAAACTGATGAATAATCTTTAAACTATAAAGATCTTCTATATATATATATATATATATATATATATATATATATATATATATATATATATATATATATATATATATATATATATATATATATATATATATATATATATATATATATATATATATATATATATATATATATATATATCATAAGAATAAAAATTATAATAAAATCAAAATAAATTTGAAATTCACATCCCAAGTGAATTCGCAAGTATACTTATAAGTAAACTAAATAATTCACATTTGTGATGAAATGCACTTAAGAATTTTGGGTCCCAACAGGTGAATTCGCAAGTACACTTTCGAAGTAAATCAAATAAGATGAATTCGTAAGTGCACTTATGAAATTTGGGTTCCAAGAGGTGAATTCAAGTACACCCAATGTAAACTAAATAAGGTGAATTGTAAGTGCACTTACGGATTTTGGGTCCGAACAGCTAAATTCGCAAGTACACTTACGAATTAAACCAAATAATTTAGATTTATGATGAATTCGTAAATACACTTACAAATTTTGAAAGTATTTTGGATTTTTCACCAAGGATGGAGAAGAACCCCACTAAATAGCGAAAGAAATTCGTAGGTTTAGTGGTTAATTCTCTCCCCTGATCCAATGATCCATCTTGTATTTTCCTCAAATGTCCTGTAGTGACCCTTGCAAACAATGGCCCAGTCCCCCGTGGAGGCTAGTAATCTCCAACTAAGATAAAGAATAAGAGATTTATTAAGTTTTTTAGTCGATTTTACTCCTAACCATCCTTCCTCTAAAGATTTGCAAACATTTTTCTCCACTTCAACAAGCATCTTCTCTTTAATATTTATTTTATTTATACTTTAAAGATGTGTTTTTGAAAAAGAGGAATTGTATTAGGAGATGCATGCATGGTATAGGTTGGGATCTCTGCAGATTGAATATAAAAATAAAAGATGAAAGAGAGAAAGTAGGGTAGGCTTATGTAAGGGCTATGCTATGCCGTATTGGATTCTAGTACATCTAGTGTGCTATGACTGATTGATCTTTTACTTGAGCAAGTAACTAAGATCTATGGTCTCTGCACACTGTATTTAGAATTAGATTGCGATACAGATTCTCATTCATTCAAAAACCTGATGAATGAATGCTGCAGATATAGATGGCATCTTAATTAGGACTTGTGTGGTTGATAAATAAACATTGCACGTGTACTGTCATTACCAACTATGCTCAGCTACCTACTACTGCACTCTGCAATGCTACCACCACCCTGCCTCTATCACAGAACTAGCTAGCTTGTACCACTATTTCCCATTTCATCCAACTACAATCATTTACTATACTTGGTTGTATACTTGTATGCTTAACACCGTGCGTCTGCAGTTATTACTAATTTTACCTTCTTAGTGCTGACTATGTTTTTAATACTCCATCTGCTCTTAGTTATACTGATTTGGATTCAGTAGAGTTCTCTATATTAGGACAACTTTGAACTGAAGAAAAAGAGAATGTTAGAAAAACTAATGTTAATAACACATTGACTAACACGTTTCTTATTTATGAGTTTAGGATGGTTGTTAATTTCAAAACTATGGATTTGCACGTAGAATTTACTTAATTATAAACAAATTTTATTTTTTAAGTTTATTGAATATTTAATATATCTGATTTATTTATAGACCAGATATATTAATTATTCAATGAATCAAAAAAATAAAATTTATTTATAATATGGGACGGAAGGACTATTTTAATATGACTTGACGTTTTAGAAAATGAAATTTATTTTAAAATGACTGTCATTTTTATTTTCAACATAAAAATTATTGTTATTTTTCGAATATACTATTTAATTATTATTTTTTACACTTTTTAATGTAATTCGATAAAAGTAAAATATTTTATAACAATAGTATTGTATTTTTTGATGAGTGTGTAAAAATTTTAAACGACGATGATTTTGAAAGTGATGGAATAATAATAATATAATAATAATAATAATAATAATAATTATTATTATTATTATTATTATTATTATTATTATTATTATAGATTTATATTATTGGATAAATAGAAATTATGTGTAATTTCCTAATAACTTGTGTGAGTAGTTTTAATTTTGTTATGAATAATAAAAAAGTTCAATTTTAGTTTATGAGGAAAACAACAGTAGCAATGAAAATAAATTATATATAACAATAATAATTAATATAGATAATATAATAGAATAAGACAAAAAAATAAAATTTATTTATTCAGTTCGATCACACGATCTATTCTAAGAGAGCGCAACTTTATAATTCTCTATATTCAAAAGTTGTTACAAAATATCACAGATGAGTTACATGAAAATAGTCTTTGTATTCAAGGTTTACAAGAACAATTTTGAAAGCGCTCAAGAACAACTCTATTTTCTACTCAAATATTTCTCTACTTCTCAAACTCTCAATATATGAATAACTCAAATCCATGTAATCAGTATTTTCCAATAACCTTAAACAACTCTAAAGATTTCCCTAAGCATTTGCCTTTCTAAAGTTTCCCTTTAAAAGATCCTAAACCCTTGCTATAGTATTTTCATGTAAACTCTAAGATTCACTCATTTAAACACAAAAGAGATACATATTTATAATAGTTAAAACTTAACCAACAAAGTCTAAAAAATACAACTTATTGATAGGGATGGCAACGGGGCGGGTCGGGGGCGGGTTTAAGCACACCCAGACCCGCACCCGCCTCCCAGACCCAGACTCAGACCCGCACCCGCACCCGTTCGGGGCTAAAAAAATTTCACCCGCCCCCACCCCCAACAAGAAACGGGTCACCCGCACCCGCCCCGCACCCGCCCGAATAAAATTTTTATTTTATTTTTAAATTTATATTTTTTTCAATAAAATTAAAAATAAATAATTAAACTAAATACTTAATTATTTTAAAAGTATTTTTCAAGTTTGATAATTTTATTTTCAAAAAAATAAATAAATTC
The DNA here is from genome assembly GCA_021764765.1 of Vicia sativa. Classification (NCBI taxonomy): domain Eukaryota; kingdom Viridiplantae; phylum Streptophyta; class Magnoliopsida; order Fabales; family Fabaceae; genus Vicia; species Vicia sativa. Next base: position 255,803,124 of record CM038794.1, on the reverse strand, counting down.
TAATAAATATAATATTATAACATTAAATAGTATAAAAAAGTGTAAATAAGTAATAAAACTATTAAAAATAAATAAAATAAAATAAATTTAGTTGGCGGGTGCGGGCGGTGCGGTGGGCGGGGTATCACCCGCCCCGCACCCGACCAAATTAAAACGGTTTTACCAAGACCAGACCGCCCCTGTTAAACCGGTTTTCCCGCTAATTTGGGCGCCGGGTTTATTTGCCATGCCTACTTATTGATTATTAGAATAAAATATTATAAATGTCTTATAATATATTTATATTAATTGTTGTGAATCGGATGCCTTGAAACAAATATATATAAGCTTGTTGCTCAAGGTAGTGAAAAAGAATGAAGAACACGATGAACACAAGGATTGGTTATTAACTGCTATTCTTTCCTTTATCTTAAAACAAGATTACAAGTATACAAGAATAACAAATAACCCTCTCACCCTAAATTAGGATTTGCAGTATGCAATGATGAGAGACTAGTATGCTATTTATAATAAACCTAACATACTAAACTAATGGGCTTTTATCACAAATACCCATTACAAGCTAACTTAGGGTACAAGCTAACTTAACCAATTAGACATAACAACAGCCCAATTCGATGCTAACAATTCTAGCATCCTTCGACACAATAGAGTTCGACCCAATATCTCACAAATCTCCACCTTGGAACAAACTCTATTATCAACTAACGAATTAGTTTTCTTCATGCTTTATCAACGTACATGGAAAAACTTGCAACTAGGCAATGTCTTGGTGATCATATCGAAGATTATGATCTGTCGAAACCTTCAAAGACTTCACGCTCGACACCCTCCGACGAAATGCAACCTCACATCAATGTGCTTGGTTCATGATAGGTGAATTCTTCGACGTGTATTGCACTTTGACTATCACATTTAATGTTGATAACTTCCCTTGAATTTTCAGCTCCTTAGCAAAACCTTCAAGCTACAATGCTTCTTTCACCCTTTAAAGCAATATATTCTCGCTGGTTGATAATGCAACAACCTTCAAGTGTTGCTTTCCAACTAATAGTTGTACCAAACATAGTGAAAACATATCCGTAAATAGATTTTCGGAATCCATACAACCCGCATAATCGTAGCGACATATCCTTCGATTGTCGCTTTACTATCTTCACCAAAGGCTCCACCAGTAAATTAAGACTCTATTCGAGACCTATTTATGTACCTTAGAATCCACTTCAATGCTTGTCGGTGAGCCTTTCCAATATTTGCCATGTACCGCTTACAAGACTCATCGATATGCTATGTCGGGTCTAGTACAAACCATATCATACATCAAAGAACCTACTACATTAGCATATGGGATGTTATTCATACAAGTTCTTTCGACCTCGATCGACATTGATCAATACTCAACTTGAATTGAGGGTTTGTTGAGTCACAACAGCTCAATTCGACATACCAAAATTTTCGAGAATCCTTCAGAATATGCCTCTTGAGACAAGCATAATTTTGACTGCTTTCTATCTCTTCGAATGTCAATTCCAAGAATCCTGGAAGGTGCTCCTAGATCCTTCATTTCGAACTCCTTATTGAGTTCTGCCTTCACCCTCATTACCTCTTCGACATTGTTATTTGCTATGAGTATATCATCAACATAAAGTAACAAAATAACAAATGAATTACCAGGACGAAATCTGAAGTAAACACAGTGGTCGAACTGACTTCTAACAAAACTTATGCGTGTCATGAATTTGTCGAATCTCCTATTCCACTGTCGAGGAGATTGTTTCAGCCCATATAAAGATCTATTCAACTTGCACACATAATCTTCCTTTCTCTTTTCGACATACCCTTCAGGTTGCCTCATCAGGATTGTTTCATCTAGATCACCATACAAGAACGCAGTCTTCACATCCATCTGTTCCGGTTCAAGATTGAACTGTGCCACCATGGCAAGAAACATTCTAATGGACCTATGCTTCACAACAGGAGAAAACACATCATTGAAATCTATACCTTCTTTCTGAGTGAAACCCCTTGCAACCAACCTTGCCTTGTATCTTTTCGACGTCACTCATTCGATTTCTTCCTTAACTTTGAAAATCCATTTACAGCTGACTAACCTGGCTCCAGCAGGTTTCTTGATCAATTCCCAAGTGTTGTTATCATGAAGAGACTTCATCTCATCATCCATGGCCTTCAGCCACTCAGTCTTATTTTTATTCCTCATAACTTCCTTATGGTCTCTTGGTTCTTCGTCCAGAACCTCACTTGCGAGATTAAGGCATAAGCTATAAGATACCCAAACCTTTGAGGTGGTTTGATGACTCTTCGTGTCCTATCTCTTGCCAATAGATAGTCATCACAGCTTCCTCAACTTCATCAAGATCATCCGCTTCTTCAACTTTATCGGGATATGCACCAAGATCAACATGCTCCACCTCAACAGAATCTCACTGCTCCACTTCGCCGATACTTCGCACTTCGACCAACATCATCCGTTTTCTTGAAAGCCATTTCTTCATTGAAAACAACATCTCGACCGGTGATAATTCTTTCGTGACCGACTCTAGGCACCATAGCCTATAAGCTTTGACTCCTTCGTGATATCCCATGAACATGCATTTAAGAGCTCTAGGTTCGACCTTGTCTTGCCTAATGTGAGCATAGGCTACGCACCAAATACTTTGTCGAGATTTGGTGGATGTCCCGACCAAACTTCTTGTGTCTTCATATCTAACGCAATGAAGGACATCTTATCGATATGTTGTTGAAATGCCTCACCTCAAAACACCTTCTTTAAGCCAAGACTAGTCAACATGCATCTAACTCTCCAAGATGGTTCGATTAAACCTTTCACCAAACCATTTTGTTGTGGAGTGCCTGCAGTAGTTCTGCCTTGCAATACCGAGGCAGACAAAAGTCGTCGAATGCCTCATTGCAAAATTCAAGACCATTGTCTTCTCAACCTCTTGACCTTTCGTTGGTTTTCACCGTAGTCTTCCAATCTTTGAAATTCTCAAAAGTTTCATCTTTAGTCTTCGAATGAATACCCATAACTGGAGTAGTTATCTACTATGGATAGAAAATACCTTGCTCCCGAATGTGATGGACACCTTGCAGCCCCCAAAGATCGCATGGATGTAATCAAGGGATCCATGTGTTCTTTGTTTGCCTTTGTTGAACTTCACTGCAAGATTTTCCATATACGTGGTTCACAAAACTTCACTTTTCGACTTTGTCTCCACCAAGCAAATTTTGTTTCCAATTCGACCAAACCCTTTCACCGACTTGGCCTAATCTCATGTGCGATTGTTCGACAAAGATTTCGTGGATGCAACATTTGTCGAACCACTTACAACTTCACCACAAGGGTATAAGCCTTGTTTCTTCACGCCTCAAGACTTCTTTCGACCCTTCATAACTCTTAGGATACTTTTCTCCTTGAAAACATATCCTTTCTTGTCGAATTCACCAAGAGAAATCAAATTTCTTCAAATCAGTACATACCGACTTCACCAATAACCTTATTGACTCATCATGGAGTTGAATCTCACGCATCCCACACTGCAATCTTGCAAGCTTTGTTGTTTCCCGAATACAAATCCACCATCTTGATCACATAATTCCTCAAACAAGTCTTTGTTTGGAGTGATGTGTCAAGTGCACCCAGAATCCATAATCCATTCCTTCGACGAGTTGCTGCTCGAAACCACAAGAACATCATATGAGTCGAAATCATCTTGAACAATAGCTGCATTGCCATTATCCTTTCCTCCATGATTTTTCAGCGCTCAGGCACACTTTTCTTGTGTGACCCTCCTTCTTACAATGATAGCATCGAATACTAGATGCTTCACCACTGTAAAACTTCTGCTGAATTTTAGCTTTCTTCTTGTCGAACTTATTATCCTTTCGCAAGAATTTTCCTTTAACGGCCAAACCTTCACCAACCGTCGAAGGTTTATGCTCCTTTCGTTCATTCAAGTCCTTCGAATACAAGGTCGATTGAACCTCTTCAAAGGTCGTGACTCTCTTCCATATAAGAGAGTTTGAAGTGGGCATGTGATCCGGCAACGCGCAACAACAACAACAACGCTGATCTTCATCATCGATCTTTACATCAATATTTTCAAGATCAAGAATCGCTTGTTGAACATATCCAATCGCCACCAACACTTCGTCTTCAATCATCTTGAATGAATACAAAGCTTGCTTCGTAGAGTCGATTCACCAACGATTTAGTCATGTACAAACTTTCAAGTTTCACCCATAACCCCGCCGTCGCCTCCTTTGATACCGTGAAGAACCTTATCACCAAGGCTCAACCAAATTGGGGCCTCTATCATTGCCTTCTTCTCTTCCGTTAACGCTCGCTCATGCGACTCTCCCTTCAACTCTTCCAAACAACCCATCGAACCAATAGGGCTTTCATCTTCAGCGCCACAAATCGTTCACCCGTGAACTTTTCAATCTCATACTTTGTCGAAGGCATCTTCTCCATGCTCACCGCACCAATTTGTTGTGAATCGGATGCCTTGAAACAAATATATATAAGCTTGTTGCTCAAGGTAGTGAAAAAGAATGAAGAACACGATGAACACAAGGATTGGTTATTAACTGCTATTCTTTCCTTTATCTTAAAACAAGATTACAAGTATACAAGAATAACAAATAACCCTCTCACCCTAAATTAGGATTTGCAGTATGCAATGATGAGAGACTAGTATGCTATTTATAATAAACCTAACATACTAAACTAATGGGCTTTTATCACAAATACCCATTACAAGCTAACTTAGGGTACAAGCTAACTTAACCAATTGGACATAACAAACAGGCTCAATTCAATGCTAACAATTCTAGCATCCTTCGACACAATAGAGTTCGACCCAATATCTCACATTAATTTTGAATATTTCTAAATTAATATATATATTTAATATTCTAACATTAAATAAATAGATCCATAAATTAAATCGCTCAACCCCGAAATACATGAACCACCTAAACTAGACATTTTTGCTGCTTTTGCTTTTCGGTTTTTTGATTTTTGACAATCTTGAAACATATTTTTTTTCTTCTTTTTATCAAACAAATGTTTTAAGGCATACTTCAACAATCTCTAACTCGAATTTAAACTAAGTTGGTGTAATTTTAACATCAACCACTTTATTGTTCTCTACCATTTGATACTCTAATGAATAACCTTGATCAAATTCAAGGCACCCTGAAATCTTGATCTCGCCACATGCATCCACTTATTTCCAATTACCATTTTATTCTTAGGTAATTTAACAAGCCCAGGAGTATGATTTTTTAACCATCGTTAACTCCACCTACTTTCGAATGCATTCCAAAAGTTCCTTCTTTATGAATTTTGCAACCCTTCAGCCACATTCAAAGCATAACACCGAAGGGTAGCATAATTGTCCCTTTGAGATGCTACAATAACCCTCCTTACCTTATCATGAGTTAAATGATAATCAAAGATCTCTATAACTGTTCCCTCTCTAATGATAACATCCATAGTAGGAAACTCCACCTTAAACTGAGTTTTCTCCGCTAAAGTTTATGACAGGTTTATCCCCTAGTTTTCACTATTCTTCCTCTAAAGAATTTCTCTACCAAGTAAGTTGTTTTAACATCAACTCATCCCCAAAAAACTTAATAAGAACTCAGGGGTAACATACATTTGTATCCCTTGTTTTCCAAAAATTCAGTATACTCCTCTGAAACTATCTCAAGGCATTCATAATGCCTTAATCTCAAATCTCATAGCTTCCTTGTCATGAAAGCCTCCACTAGTTAATGATTAATGAATAACTACATTTGAATCTTCTAAAATATATAAACCATATATTTTAGACCCTTTAACAATAATCAATTCATCATGTGAAATCTTCAATTCTCCATGTTCAACTCTAGTGCAATAGCTTAGATCATCAAACATACTTATATATAACAAATTTTTCTTCAGTTATGGAACATACCTTACATTGTGAATAAGAAGTTAATGATCATCAAATATTTTAAATTTGACCGTACCAATACCATAAACCTTGCAAGACTTATCATCATCAAGGAAAATTACTCCACCTTGCACCATATTTAAAGTTTCAAAGTATTATATTCTTGGACACATGTGATAAGAGCAACCTGAGTCAATGACCCAATCATCTTTAGTTTCCAAACTCGATACAACTAGTGCACCAACATCCTCATAACAATCTTCCTCTAAGTCAACTTCAACTTGAACATAATCTTCATTTACCTTTCTTTCATGACAATCCTTCTTAAAAGGTCTTTGACAATTAAAACATTTTACCATTGATTTGTCAAGTACCTTTGATTTAGACATATATTTGCGCCACCTCCTCATCTTCACACACTTAAGCCTTCACAATTATCTTCAATCTTCAAATCTTTCGTCATTGAAAAATCTTTGATTTTACCTTCGCTTTGAATTCATCCAAATGATAGTACCTTCTACTATAAAAAGACAGTCCTTAAAATGCTCAAAGGATATGAGTAAAGAACTCGATAAGAGTAAAGCTTTGTCCCCAAGATCATCAATAGTCTTGTGAAGTTCCTGTAAATTGCTCAACTATGGATTTGTTATCCACCATTCAGAATGAGTAAAGTTGTTGTTTCAGACACAACATATGAGCTAAAGACTTGGTCATATACTATAATTCAAGTTTTTCCCACATAGCAACTATAGTTTGCTCCCTGAAGACCTCTCTTAGAACTTTATCCCTGAGGCACAAGATAATGACACTTTTGGCCTTACCCACCATATTGGTCTTATGTACTTGTGTAAGCCCTATAAACATCAATGTTTCACTCTTCAAAGCATCGATACACTTTTCTTGAATTTAAATTGCTTTCATATTTATTTTCCATAATCCAAATTCGTTATTTTCGAGAAATTTCTTGATCTCCCATCTACCAGTGGTGCTCACTTGTAAACAATATCCTTTTACCCCACAGTGGGTGCCACTTGTTGTGAATAATTATATGGTTCAATTTCAATTTGTGAGGTAAAGAAAAGTAGCAACCAAAATAAATGGCCTACCACAATAATAATCAATACATATATAATATAACTGAATGAAGCGAGAAAAAGACGAAAGTTTTTTTACCTAGTTCGATCAAACAACCTATTCTAGGAGAGAGAGTAACTTTCTAATTCACTATACTTAGAAAGTTGTTACAAGATATATTACATATGAGTTACAAGAAAATAGTCTTCATCTTCAAGGTTTTCAAGAACAACCCTATTTTCTACCCAAGTATTTTCCAATCTCTTCAACTCTCAATATATGAATAATTCAAAGTCAAGGTGTAACCAGTGTTTCTCAATAACCTTAAACAACTCCAAAGGTTTCCCTAATCCTTTGTCTTTCTAAGATTTCCTTTGAGGATACCCTAAACAATTACTCTAGCCTTTTTCCTGTAAACTCTAAGATTTACTCCTTTAAACACAAAAGAGATACATATTTATAATAGCTCAATCCCAAAAAACACAACCTATTAATTATTAGAATAAAATATTAAAAATATTGTACAATATATTTTATATTAATTTAGACTATTTATAAATTATATATATATATATATATATATATATATATATATATATATATATATATATATATATATATATATATATATATATATATATATATATATATATATATATATATATATATATATATATATATATATATCCAATATTCTAACATTAAATAAATGGATACACAAATTAAATTGGTCAAACCAGAAATCCATAAACCGCCCAAACCAGACATTTTTGTTGCTTTTCGGCTTCCTGATTTTTGGCGATCTCGAAACATGTTTTCTTTCTCTTTATCAATAAAGGTTTTAAGGCATACCTCTAAATTATTAAAAAATATGTTGAGGAATTTCGATAAAAGTTGAAGTAAAGTTCGTAGAAGAAGGAATATACTAAAATTTTAAAAAAATGATGAGGCATACTATAGTTTTTAGAACATGTCAAAGAAACCAAAAAGTTGGTAAAAAAATGGCTAGGAGATTGTTAAAAGGCATCTAAACTACAGGTAGACGGTCCGACGATCGCGATGATAGACTATATGGTCAGTGCAGGTCGTTTGGACGACGGAGCTTCCGTAGACAGTTTAGGTCAGTCCGCGATAATTTGAGTTTTCATTCATTTTCTTTGATTTTCTCAGTTTCTATGATTTGGGCTTCTCTCTATTTTGATTTATGGATTTGTTTGTCAATGACTCGTATTTTTGACTTCTTTGTTTCGATCCTTGTATTTTGTTTCCAATGAGTTGTATTTTGGGCTTCTTATGGATCCGTTTAGTTTCATCAATTATAAATATGTATATATATAACTCTTGTTATCACAACCTTCAGAACGTTATAGTTAAAGACAAATGTAAGACGTGACAATTCTATTAATGGAAAACATAGTGAGACAAAGGTTGGCAGAAATCTTTGAGAGTGTCTAAGGGGATTTATGAACACTTCTAAATATCCTGAGCTTAAGTGATTCGTATATATAGAGTTAGATCAAATGAAAAACACTTTGGTAGAAAATAGAATTTGTTCATAAGGTCTTAGGTAACTATTTTCTTGTAACACATTTGTACTCTTTTGTAATAACTTTTGTAGTATAGAAATCTGGAGAGTTATTTTCTCCCCCAAATGTAAATCATTTGATAAATCTTGATAAACAAGTTATTGTATTTCTTGTCTTTTATCTTATCCTGCCAAGTTAAATTGTTTTTTATTACATAGAGTGCTATTTTTGTTGAATACCATTTATTTGTCCCTATACATCAAATTTCTTGATGTGATTGATCTTTTAATAACTCTTTTTAAGTAATTTTGATTATTCTATAAATTTCACAACAAGTGGTGTCCACTGTGTGACAAAGAGATTTTGTTTACAAGTGAGAATCATGGTTTCTAAATGGTAGATGAAGAAGTTTTTTGAAGACAAATATTTTGGATGATGGAAAGTAATAATGCAAGCAATCTTAACTCAAAAGATGTGTATTGAAGTATTGAATGTTGAGAAATCGATGTCTGTACGCCTAACAAAAGTAAAGAAGGACAATATGGTAGGTAATGTCAAAAGTGTTATTATCTTGTGCCTCGAGGATAAATTTGTAGGGAAAGTAGTCAGGGAGAAGAATGCGGCTTAGATGTAGGCAATGCTTGAATTATTGTATATGAACAAGTCTTTGACTCACATGTTATGCATGAAACAATAACTATACTAATTTTAAATTGTAAAGTATAAATTTATAGTGGAATAATTGACATAATTTCACAATATTATTGATAACATTGAGCAGATTAAGGAGAAGGTTGAAGATGAGAGAAAATATCTACTTTTGTTGAGCTCATTACCTAGATCCTCTGGAGCATTTTAAGGATACCCTTATTTTGAGATATTGGATCAAACTCTATTAGGTCGAATGTATATATTGGTTCAACGGTTCGACCGAGTTTAGCATGCAGTCGAAGGTTGCTCACATGTTGTTGTCGAAGTGTTACAAGTTGTAGTCGAAGTGTGTTCTAGCTTGTAGTGTCAAAGGATGCTAGGATTGTTAGCATCGAATCTGACGTATTTGTTATGTCCAATTGGTTGATTTAGCTTGTACCCTAAGTTAGCTTGTAATGGGTATTTGTAATAGAAGCCCATTAGTTTAGTATGTTAGGTTTATTATAAATAACATACTAGTCTCTCATCATTGCATACTGCAAATCCTAATTTAGGGTGAGAGGGTTATTTGTTATTCTTGTATACTTGTAATCTTGTTTTGAAGATAAAGTAAAGAATAGCAGTTAATAACCAATCCTTGTGTTCATCGTGTTCTTCATTCTTTTTCCTACCCTAATTGTTTCTTGATCATTGAGCAACAAGTTTATATTTTGTTCTAAGGCATCCGATTCACAACAAATTGGTGCGGTGAGTGTGGAGAAGATGCCTTCGACAAAGTATGAGATTGAAAAGTTCACCGGAGTGAACGATTCCGGTCTGTGGCACTTGAAGATGAAATCCCTACTGGTTCAGTAGGATTGTTTGGAAGTGTTGAAGGGAGAATCAACCATGAACGAAGCGTTAACGGCAGCCGAGAAGACGACAATGATAGAGTAGGCTCACAACGCAAACAATGACGGTTGCAAACACATATAATGATGGCAGCACATCCGTTGTTAGATAACGTGTGATTGCATATATACTGGTTACCACAACGGGCGATTAACCGTTGTTATAAATTGAATATCACACTATTTATAATTATGGTTTTAGGAAACAACTATTGTGAAATAACTTAAAGGTCCTGGGTCCGACTCCTGCACTGCCATTTATTATTATACTTTTAATAACTATTAAACTAACAATCGTTGTTATATTGTTTAATAATTTCATCAGATTACAATGTAATAAGCAATACACTTATTTGTTAATTGAATATCAAAACTTGCATTACAGACACAATTCCATTATGTACACATTATCTTATTAAACTATGCATTCAAAGAAGTGAAAAAGAAATTTGAAAAGACAAAGAGATGCATTCAATAACTCGAGATAGGCGACCATTATGGACACATCCTTACAACAAACTATGCATAAGAAATAATATCAAAGAAGTGAAAATGAAATTTTAAAAGATAAAGGATGTAATCATTCAATAAGTCGAGGTAGGCAACCAGAAGGACTTTTCAACTTCCAAGAGAAGAAAACGTATGAAATTAAAGAACCAATAATGGCCAAACTTGACATGCGTAAAATCTTTTAGCTTTAAGACTTTCAAGGATAAGAAAATAGGAAGAATTAGAAGAAATAATATACAAGCGAAATTCTTCCAAAGAAATCAGAGAGTATGAAGAATTAAATGGGTACTTCTACTGAAGCTTTCAACAATAGTGAGAAAATAGAAGCTGCTCTTGTGCAAAACCGTTCTCACAATCCATCCAAAGAAATCAGAGAAGTGGAAATAATCTTCTCTTGTACAACCAAATTATTGAGACTTTAGAGATTTCCCATGAAGAGGAGATCTAGAAGAAGAAGGAGAAGAAAAATAAGAAGAAAGGTGAAAAGGATAGTCATCGTTGATTTTGATGATGAGGATGAACCAGATTATACATGGTCAAACTTTCTCTGAGCCAAAGAATTTAGATATGATTATTCGCTTAACTCTAGGGCTTATTTAATGAAACTTTTTGTAAGGTTTATTTAATGAAATTTTTATTCAGCTTAACTTTTAGTATGATGTACACACTTATATACACTCAACATTAATCTGGAAAAAATCAAAACAAAATAATCCACATTAATGATAAACAAACAAAATCTAAGGCTTTCTAATATACATCAATCTATCAGCTTTCATCCTATGATTATATGCTAATAATTTTGGATGAAATCAACACGAAACAATCCACATTAATGATTCACAAACAAAATCTAAGGCTTTCTAATATACATCAATCAGCCATATTTCATCCTATGATTATATGCTACAAAATTTGAATAAAACCAACACGAAGCAATCCACATTAATGATTCACACACAAAATCAAGGGGGTTTTAATATACACAAATTTATCAGCTTTCATTCTATGATTATATGCTACAAACCTGAATAAAACCAACACGAATTAGTCCACATTAATGATTCACACAAAATTCAAAATTAAACAATCCACATTAATAGATGTGGTAACCCTGTAACACGGTGAACTGACTTTGAGATTTTTGTATCGCAAATGTGCGGATAGCAAGAGTCGCCACCGACTTTTCTTTTATCCAATTAAGGGAAGGTGAAAAGAACAGGAAAAGACCTTCGTTAGATTCTGAGTAAGGGAGAAGGTTATGAAAAGGGAAGGTATTAGCACTTTCCATCCGTAGTTATCTACGGCTCTTAGTTGCTCTTAGATCACTTTAAAAATTGTGCTTTATGTGTGTTTGAAAATGTTCAAAAGGCATTTCGCTTTGACTTTGTAATGATTCATGTAGGAATGTATACAAAGTGTTCGGAAATGTTTCGCCTTGAAAAAGTTTGAACTTTGACAAAAGTGTGGTGTGAAAAGTATTTGATTGAGCAAGCAACTAAAAGTCTTATTACCTACTCGTAATTGGTCGTCGATTATTTTACTTTCCTTTAGAATAGTGTTATCCGTACCATTAGTTGGTAGGTAACCCCATTCGTTGGATGTAAGCGGACATTCAAGGGACATCGTATGGTCATAGAAAGCAACTCAGGAAGTATCCTAGCACATCCGGGGACTATGATCATTTTTCGTAGGCGACAATCGAGGGTCGGATCATGTATTCGTAGGCGACATCGTGGGTCTATGATCTTTGTATCGAAGGGACTATGATGATTTGTTTTGAAGGCAACGGTGCTAGAATACCTCTACGTTCGAGGGACATGACCATTTGTATTCGTAAAGGCAACGAGAGAGAATTACCCTAAGGGGTGCATGTGTGAAAAGAGTGTGTCAATTCAGATATTTTTATCTTGGAAATTATGAGTGATCTATGTCCAATTTTATCTTGCCATACACGCCTAATTACTAGCAGTTTATAAGGTACAGAAAGTAAATTGCGGAAATGTAAAGTGCGGAAAGGTAAAATCCTACGCTATTACATGGCTTTGGGGAAGATACATAATTGAAAGTGCGGAAAATAAAAGTCCTAATTAAACTATTACATCCCATAGGCAGTTACATTATTGGAAAAGAAAAGCGATAAAAATTGTCCGAAACGGTATAACCTGTGAACAGATGAAAAATCGGGAAACGAAAGAAAATTGCATAAGATGAAAATGTTAGTAAAAATAAGAATTTTTGAATGAGAAAAAGTTTTTATGCAAGTAATGACATTAAGACGATAAAGTAATTCTTTGGGAATTTTTGGGGTTAATTTGATAATTAAAAATCAATTAAAATCTATTTAAATGATAAATTAGCAATTAAATTAAATATGCATGCAAAAATAATAATTTTAATTTTATAAATTAAATAAACATTTTTCTGATGTGTATGCAAAAAATAAATATTTTTGGTATTTTTTAAATGCATGATAAAAATATTAAAAGATAAATTAAAATGGATGAAAATATTAAATAAAGAAAATAAAATAGGAAAATAGAAAAAATATGAAGTTTTGCAAAAAAGGAAGAAAGTTTGGTCTTGCCAGGGATTGAACTCAAGACCATTGAGGGAATCTTCCACAGCCAACGCCTTAACCACTACGCCAGCTTGCACTTCGTGTCATGGAAACCAAAATCAATTGTTTTTGAATGTAAACGTGTCATGGATATTTGGAATTCAAACGCGCAGTCAGCATGTGGGGTCCAGATCAAACGAGAGAGCGAATTAGATTGCACAGAAACGCCACGCACGCTCGCTGCCGGTCAACAAAGTCCACGACGCCAGAGCCCTAGCTCTGGTCGTCTTCTCCGGCTGGTTCAGCGATCGATCCTGCAAAATATGTGAAATAAATGGACAAAAGGTACCCTACCCCCCTAATTCGATGGCTGCGAGTTCAATGGTACCATTAGTTTGCCCTGAAAACACTTGTATCAACCGGTTCGATTCAAACAGTTCAAAATGCCCTAGTTATGGTGATTCGAGTTCTACACGTCTAAGCTTGCATGTAATGCTTCATTCATGACCTAACAAATATCCTGAATCCATACAAGCACACAAGAAACATTAACAATGCATGAACAATGAAATTCGAATTTCAAAAATATACCAAATCGGAGCAATGTATAGGGCACATTTCTGGATGGTTTGACTTCGAGTAAGAGTTGGGATTGCTTGCTGGGAACCTCAGGAGCAAGATTGAATGCTCAAATTGGATTGAAACCTGCTGGAAATTGAAATTCGAATTTTGACAATTTGAGAAAAATTTTGACAAAATAAGGGTTGTGTATGGGGCTAGGGTTTCGTGTTCTTTGATGTGCAGCACGCTTGGTATTTATAGAGTGAATTGTGAGGGCAAAAAGAAGGAAAAAAGATTGGATATTGAATGTGCACTTAATTCCTTTCAAATAAAATCAAATTTTGGAGAAAATTTAATTTTCTCTTCCATGTGAGAACTAGCACGAATTTGGTATGTTTCATGGGCTATCTTGGACTTCAAGCTTGATAAAAATCCACTCCTCTTGAAAACATATCTTATTTTCATATTTTATTTAATTTAAATTTGAATTAAATGGTTTTAAATTCAAAAATAAACCAATAAAATAAAATGTGGTCATGGCAAGGCATCAATAGGTCACAAATAATATTATGATCAAGTTTGGATCATAAAATTATAGGCCCATTTGGAAAAATTGATTTTGACAAATATCTCCTTTTGTGCAATTGTTCAAAATGCCCAACTTGAATGGTGTATTTTGCTCAATTTTCCATATTTTTGAGTGTTCTTGGACTTTTAGAAAGCTCTAAGTGTCCTCTAACCAACCTCTTTGGTTTCATCTCAATTGAGTTTCCATGCTCAATAATCTTCAAAACAAAAGTTGACTTTTGTTGACTCGAAAAGGACTCAGAATGTTTTGATCCATACCTTCCAAATGAAGCATTTTTGAACATTCTTGTGAGACATGAAGTTGTAGATAATGAAATTTCCTTCAAAACAAGAGGTGGTGGAAAATTTCTAAGAAAGTATGAAGAAGTTATGCTCAGTCAAAGTTTGGTTGACTTTTCACTGAAAAACCCTAATTTGGAAAGTTTGACTTTTGAGCAAATCTTGAGTTTTCTTGATGAATCATGATCAACCCTTGATCAAATGATGAATGTAACTTCAAAATGAGGATGTTGACCAAAAATCATGAAGTTTGACTGTATGTTGACAACAGTTGACTTTTTGTCCAATACAACTGATCTTCAACCATCTGAGCAATTGTTTGAGGAAATTTGACTTGTGAGGCTTGAAACTTGACATGGAGAGTCTTTGAAGCATATGAGGAGGCATGATGACCATTGGATATGTTGTAAGTCCATCTTGATCTGAGAAATACCAAACCCTAGTTTGGGTTGATTGTCTAGGAGAGGGTTTGTCTGATCAACCCTTGAGGAATCCTTGAGTATGGATGTATGAAATGTTTTGAGAAGTAGGAGGGCAAATTTTGGGGTATGACAAACCCTATACATTCTTTAGTGTTAGAGAAAGAGAATAGTGACTTACAAATTGGTGAGGATTTCCCTTCCATAAATGATATTCGAAGAAATTGGTGAATATTTCACTATCCTTGTCGCATTGTTTGCTAGGGCACCCATATGTGTTATGAACGAAATAAAGTACCCTCTAAGTTATAATTTAATGGCAAACAATTTCACAACTATTGAGAAAATCAACCGTAATGGTATATGAAACTTATAATTACAGTTTATTAAGAAAACCGTAATTGTTAAACTTTCAATTTTTAAATAAAAAAATGTTAAGGGATACATGCTTACTCTTACCATAAAAAAAGGACAAATGTTGCTGATGGGATTCGAACTTTGTCACCCAACTTCTATGACCACAATTAGGTTTCAGAATCGTGTTGAAATAAAATAAAATAAAATAGTGCGCATAAAAATTAAGATATTACCACGTTGAATACATGTTCGTGGTAATATATCTTCACCGTAAGTATGTTTTGTACTAGTGTTGATGATTTATACATGCTCGTCGAAATCTCATTTTCCATTGTACTCTCCCAATTTTTGAGGCTTTTTGCATTGACTTGGGATCTTGATTTCTAGGATCCAAACATATAAGGGATGCTTAGGTTGCTCCCTTATCGGTTGATGTTCGCAGTGATCTAGGGATGGAGAATGACTGCCTCGGTCTCCGTCCGAGCTTTGACGAGGGCAATCGTGTTTACGTCTTTTTTATGGTCTTTCAACTTCTAAACTTTACTTCTCTTTACCGCGTACGGCTCCGGCCTAATGGAATGGTTTCTCTTAGAGGCGCCCTCTTGAATTGAAATTGCTCAGGGTTGAGTGTGGTGAAGGCTTTTGCCTAAATGAAGGAACCTTTCCTCCATTGCCTTGGATTTTTGTTACTGGGTGATATTGTAGATACCGTTGAGCAACTCTCTCACACCTTGAGAATCTAGGTTCGCCTCGAGAATACCGAAACCATTTGACATCTCTGGTCGCTCAACAAAAAGAGGAGTTAGATAGTTCTTGCTTTGGGAGGAAGGATTAAATTTTCCCACAGAGGAACGTATATACCGAAAATAATTTCACCAAGAGGAGGAGTGGTGTTTGGTTGACTGATAGTTGTCGCTGATACGTCGACAATAGCTAGGCGGCTTCGCGTGTAGAGATAGATCGGGTAGCTCTAGGTCTAGCCATTTTGAGGATCAAAGAGGCCATAAATACAGAGAATCGAGGATTTGAAGAATTAGAAATCGTAATCACCGTAGGGTTCAAATTGATCGAATGAGATTGAGTTTTGTGTTCGATTTGCTGGATCTCCATTCAAAGGTTGAAGAGAACTTCACACTGAAAAATTGAATGCAGAGATGGAGAGTCGTAGAAAACATAGGAATCAGAAGTCATTTCCACGACCACTGATTCGTAGAAAACTTAGGAACCAGAAAAAGAGAGATACAAAAGTTGCAACGAAGTAGAATTTCCAATGTGGATGAGTGAGGGTGCGGCTGCAAGGTTAGCACACTGACGCCTAGTCAATAAGTGAAAGAGTAGAGAATATTCAAATTATATTTGAAATTTGTTACCTGTTTCAACGCAATTTCCTATATATAAGGGAGATAAATAACTTCCTTACTCTCATTGTGGCGTAGAACGCGGATGATCGTTAGATGTGCTTCAAACGCGAATCTCCTACAACAAAATACATGATAATTCCATGGGAAAGAGAAGATTCTAAAAAAGATACCTATATAATTGATGAAGAGATTTTGATTCATAATGAACAATCTCAAAATAGTTGATCCAAGATGAATATGGCTGAACCAAAACACTAGATAACCCATATTTTTTGAATTACAATATATACAAATATACCAACCTTGGTTGGATTAGGATTAAACCCTGTTCACTTTCTATCACCTTTATAGATATTATCTCTTGAAAACAAAGTATATACTTGTTCCTTAATGATCAAGAAACAAATAATGGTAGGAAAAATGATAAAACAAGAAGAACACAAATATTGGTTATTAACTACTATTTTTCCTTTATCTTTAAACCAAGATTACAAATATACAAGAATAACAAATAACTCTCTCACCTTAAATTAAGATTTGCAGTATGCAATGATGAGAGACTAGTATGTTATTTATAACTAACATACTAACTAATAGGCTTTTATCACAAATACCTATTACAAGTTAACTTAAGGTACAAGTTAACTTAAGGTACAAGCTAACTTAAACAATTGGACATAACAAACCGACTCAATTCGAAATACTAACAACCCTAATATTTCGACACACACATACTAGAACACACTTTGACTATAGCATGGATGTCTTCGACACCAGTATGTGAACAAACTTCAACGACATGAATCGAACCAGAACTATTCTTCGATCCAATAAAATTCGATCAAATATCTCAGAACACTTTTCTTTTTCTTATTTTTTATTAATCATCTCTTTTATTACACTTGTTTGATTGAGAGATAGACGAATGGAAGAAGAGGATCAATGATCATTTGAATCTAGCATAAAAGGCTAGACTCACATGATGTGCCAAATCAATGTTCGAATTGTAGATTAGAGAAATATCCATATTTAGTTTATGATATGGCTCAAATAAGACTATTTTTATTCGAGATATCCTTAATTCTAGCAAACCACTTTGATTCTAACCATATCCTTAATGCATCTTATGTTGTGTCAAAGTGACAACCATGTTCTTTATTGTCTTGACCAAGTAAATACCCCACTCATAATAAACTTTTGTTCTTTCCCACCACATAAAATTTATTTGCCGACACTGTATTAGACTATTTTAAAAAGTAAATAATCCTCCACTGTATGGTTTTCCTCCCACTCATAAATTAACTGTACCCTTATTTTTAAAGGCAATTCAATCTTACTTTTGCAGGGCATGCCACTTTTGCACACAAAATTAAAGTGACTACCACAAACCTAAACAGGATCATAAATTAGAAACCAATAAACAAATAAGACAAAAAAAAATGATGTAATTATGCGGTCATAATTAACATGGTCACTACTATTAACATCACTATTTAGATTTTTCTTTTTTGGACTTCAAGATAATTTTAAAAATTGAATTATTTTTTCATGTTAACGTTAATGAGGTCGGTTTCTACTTTCTGATAAGTAGGCCCCTCATGTTCAGTCTCTACTTATACCTCTTCACCCCCCCTTTACATTCATTCAATACACTCTCTACTCACTCTCTACTCACTCATCCTGGTTTTCAGTTTCACAAATATATACACATTTTTACTCTACTCTCACCACAGAATTTTGTTAAGAATTTAAGCCATTATGATGTTAGCAATGGAAGAAGTACTGTGTGAACTTAGTGATCATGAAAAGAAAAACGACCAAGGTCTTCCTCCTGGTTTCAGGTTTCACCCTACTGATGAAGAACTCATTACGTTCTATTTAGCTTCCAAAGTTTTCAAAAACACTTTTTTTAATAATGTCAAGTTTGCTGAAGTTGATCTCAACAGATGTGAGCCATGGGAACTTCCAGGTATAAATGCGACGATAATCTGTCTTTTCAGAATTATTATTATTACTGGTGGTGTCGATGTCTCAGTATCCTAGTCGGTGCCAATATTATGTCTTATTAGTGTTTGTGTCTGAGTCGGTGTGTCTGGTTGTTGTGTGCAGAAATGGCAAAGATGGGAGAAAGAGAGTGGTATTTGTTCAGTTTGCGAGACAGAAAATACCCAACTGGTCTTAGAACAAATAGAGCAACTGGAGCTGGTTACTGGAAAGCCACTGGCAAAGACAAAGAAGTTTACAGCAATAACAGCACCAGAGCTTTACTTGGAATGAAGAAGACTCTTGTTTTCTACAAAGGAAGGGCCCCTCGTGGTGAAAAGACCAAATGGGTCATGCATGAGTATCGCTTACACACTCATTTTTCACCTTCAACTTGCAAGGTACGTAACATACGTTAACCTAGCAACCTATAAGCCTATAACCCTATAACTTTAATCTATGACAAATACACGTGCATGTTTCGTGTTTAACAAGTTATCTCACTCTCCTCTTATTTTTTTTCGGTCTATTTTTGGGTTGACTCATGCCCATAATTTTTACTACTACTATTTGATGTGACTGATTGAAAATGTTTAAAGTCTCTAACTTTAGAAAATTAATTTTGACAGGAAGAGTGGGTGATATGCAGGATATTTCACAAATCAGTGGAAAAAAGAAGTTCACTATTACTTCAAGTTCAAGGACATTTAGGTGCTAATGATAATTCTAATTTAACCTCCCAAAAAAGCTGTTTACCCCCTCATGCTCCTTCTCTTCTTCCATCTTCATTTGCAAACACTCACAATAATTTCCCATTACATGCATTTCAACCTTCATTCCACCAAATCACAAACCCCAGAAATAATGATAATTCATCTTTGGAACTACTCTTCAAGTCACAAACCATTCCTAAAACTGAGGCTATGTTCTATGAACAATACCAACCACAATCGATAGAGGATGCTATTAACCTGAGATGGAATATTGACAACAATAATAATAATGATTTTCAAGACTTATCATTTCCTGTTGAGATGGATGCTGAACTGATTGCATTCTCAGGAGCTGCTGCTGTTGCTACGGATGATGAATTTACTTCAACACCCTTTGTTAACAGTAGAGGAATAGTAGCCTTAGACGCTCCTATGGGAATAGATTCGTGGCCACAGGCTCAGCTTGTTTAAACTAGCTACGTACATGTATTGTGTACGAATTATGTAGTGTACTTGTGTATACAGACATAGGGTAACTACTACGTACTAACTCTACATGTGTAGCATGAATAATTGTGTACTGGGCCTATGTCGAGCTAGAGCTAGATAGATTGATCTTGTAATAGTAGATGAATGTTAATTTGTAATAACTTTATGATAATTTATGAGTATTAATTATTGGACTTCTTATGGGACTTAATTTGCTTTGATATTGTTTTAGGAATATCATTTCTCTTGGTTTTTTTTTAAGCAAGAATATACTAATAATGGGGAATTAAGGAGTCTTTAATCTTTTTAACCATTCTAAATAATCTTGATAAAAAAAAGAGATTACTAACCAATTAGATCTACGACAAAAATAACAATTGTAAAGACTATAATTGAGATGAGTAATGTCTCTTATTAAGGACCACCTCTAATTCAAAATTTAAGAGTTCTCAAAAAGGAGCAATTACAAATCAATTACACTTTACGTAAGAAATATCTTTTCGAAAACAAATATCGTTCCTAATCAACCATATACTCCAAGTTGTGGCTAAGCAAATCACCCCCAACCCCTAACCTTCTTGTCCTTTCAAAATGAGTACCAACTCATGAAACTTGAAAGACATTCATCCTTTTCATCATCCTATTTGCCAAGCCAACTAGCATTATATCCTTCCATATTCTTCTAATTACATCACATAAAAGAAAATAATGATCTTTATCTTCCAAAGAAACTAAATAAAAAGAACATTTTAAATCATCTAAAGGGAAATGAATACCTCTAAAAGCCAAAAGATCTTTAGTTGAAAGACTTTTCACAAAAATTCTCCAACAAAAAACCTTGATTTTAAAAGGCACCTCCATCTTCCAAATCAAATTTAAAGCATTATCATACCTAGAGGAAATCGAGAAACACTTTTTCGGATTGAGGTTCCACTCAATCAAATCCGCACCTTCCGAAACCCCACCGAAGTCCTCCAACTTCTCTTTCAACATATTAAATTCGGTCACAAGAGACGAATTGAGCTCCACCACGGTCGATACACCCAAATCTCCCCAAGACCACCCATCCTCTAACCACCCTCCCATTTTCGCCACCGCCACTTCCTTCAACCAAGACACATAATATAAATTCGGGAAAAGATCCTTTGAAGATTTCTCCTCCAACCATTTGGCTTCCCAAAATGGGGTTGTAAACCCATTTCGAATAGTAAAACTAGAATTGCACATAATAGGATCGTCAATAGAAATTTCCCTAATCTTCAAAATATCTCTCCACCAAAAAGAAAAAGAAGAATTTGGAACTTTGGAAGCTTTACCGCAAAAGGCTTTTATAGACAAATCACCATAACGAGCTTTCAATACTCTAAATCATAAATTATTTTTTTGACCTTACAAAATTCCCCTCTTTAACTTTATTTTATTTTTGAAATTTATGGTGCAGCAGACTCAGATATCCTATAAGGATGTCAAGACATTTGGTATGACATTTATACAAACAGACAAGGCAGAATTATTTAGTGCAAGAAGGCAATAAAAACACAACAAAATTGTTAACCTAGTTTGGTTCAACCAACCTACGTCTAGGGGTTACAGCCAGGAAGAAGACTCCACTATCAGTAATATTAGTTTATGTAAACAACCTCCGACTTACAGATAAACAACCCTCGGTTTACCTAATCACTACACAATGAAACCTTTATCTTAGAAACTCATCTAAGACAAGAGAACCTCTGCTCACTCCCTAGTGGTACCTAACTGTTGCAAACCCATGCAACAAAAACAACCAGTTTGAAGAACATCACTCCAAACACACAAATAGTCAAAAAATATTTGACAAAAATACTTGGAGTTATTTCACAGTTTCCTCCAAGAACACAACTCAACTCATTTCTTCACAGCTTCGAAGTGAGTATAATAATCCTCTTGCCTACGGGCTTCAAGGTACAAATCAGTGACCATCCCACAATCTGGGTGGTTCACTTACATGGCTAACCCTAATGATTACATCTTTCTATTTGTGGCTAGCTTCCCAAAACTAGGTTACAAAGTCCTTATTTATAACTTATCACCCAACTGGATTTGGGCTTTCAAACAACAGCTTATAGCTGTAACAAACTGTAGTAACAAACTTCTGCAGAAAAACAAATAAGCAGATAACTTCTGCTACAATCAAGCTCCTTACTGATTTTTCTCATTAGCTTTTGAACTTCCATAAATGCCTTCAATATCACGCCACATAGGATGCATAATATTCTTTGAATATTCTGTATAACTTAAAACAGAACTGTAACTGATTTAACAATTCAGTAGACGTGATGTTTGATGTCATGACATCTATTTCGATATGTTGTTCCAGTTGTTGAAACACTTCAACACAACATGTTTCTCCATTAAATAGAACTTCAACATACTTTCTCCTTACAAGTAGAGAACTAACAATCTCCCCCTTTGATTTATTTTGGCTAAAACTAATTTACACAACCTTTGTATTACAGAGGCATAATAAAAATTATAATGGTATTTAACAATATAATCCATCAGCAGCAATTTAGAAGTCTTTAGTAGTCACTATTTATGATATTTCAAACTTTACATTTGATAGTCTTCAGTCTTATTTTATGATGTCTAAACATCATACTAGGACATCTTTCTGGCAGGTCCAAATCCAATGTTCTCTCACTTTTAAAGATTCCACATATCACACAAGGTTCCCCCCCTTAAAAGTTGCTCTTCAGAGATAACATAACATAACCACTTCTCCCCCTTTTTAGCCATAATATGACAAATGCTTGTTGAAGGAGAACTCACTATAGCACATGAAATATAACACCACAAACATCATCTTCACAAAGAAGGAGAAAAACTGAGGCCATGATGCACATGAGGAGGAAGATACTAAATACTCCCCCTCAAATTGAGAACTATGATACGACACATATTGACACAACATCCTCTTTTAGAGCACAAGAGGAAACTCATTAACAGAAACAAACACTTAAACTATCCTTTTACAAACATAGAGAACCAGACCTCTATATTAGATAACTCAGAACACAAGACACAATTTGTATTTATAACTCAAAAACAAGACACGGAACAAAAATACTTGCAGAAAATGCAAGACCAATAGAGTCAGAATAAGACATCTTATTCAACATCTTTGCAAAACAGTTACAATGAGTGACCTCAGACTTAACAACGCCTGAACACTACCCTTTTCCCTATGTTTGCCACAAGTTGACAAACATAACCTTCACAGACTCTAAACTTACCCATATCCGAACGAAGGACATGAGAGCAAAACAATCAAAGACACAACAAAGAGTGAAGGAAATAAAAAGAAACAAAAAAGAAACTTTAAATACTTGAGCAACTAAAATAACGTACCTAGACTGTAACAATTATCTTGGTCAAGAAACGCTACTTCAACAAGAACCGCATCAGGTGAATTTGTGCACCGGCTGAAAGCAATGAATGCTGAAATTCTGGTGCAACAACTGTCCCAGATGTAATATAAGGATGTCTTGACATCTGGTCTGACATTAAAACTAAATAGACAAGGTAAAGTAAAATAAAAGTGCAGGAAACATAAACAAGAGGATGAAGTCCACTATCAGTAATACTAATTCAAAGTTAAACTCCCCGTTTACACCCTTCACTTAATCCCTACCCAATGACCCTTTTACCCAAGAAACCCATCCTAGATATGAGAACCTCCTCTCACTCCCTATCATCACGATGATGTATAGCAGTCAACATCTCATCCACTGCATCAACAACTTGGTTTCCAACAACTCTTCAAACATAGAAAAGTAGAAGATACACTTATATCATAAACTAACTAAGTCTTAAAGCCTATTGCTTATAATTTAGGACACACCTTGGAGTTGCTTCACAGCTTCCTCCAAGAACACAACTCATCTCATTGCTTCACAGCTTCTGAGTGAGTACAAGTATCCTCTTGCCTACAGGCTTTGAGGTACAAATCAGTGACCATCCCACAATTCGGGTGGTTCACTTACATGGCTAACCCTAAAAATTACATCTTTCTAAAACCGGCTAGCTTACTAAAACTAGGTTACAAAATTCTTATTTATAACCTTCTACCCAACTGGATTTGGGCCTTCAAACAACAGCATAAAGCTGTAACAAATTGTAGTAACAAACTTTGCAGAAAAACAAACAAGCAGATAACTTCTGCTACAATCAAGGTCCTTTCTGATTTTTCTCTTTAACTTTTGGAACTCCACAAATTCCTTCATTAACACGCCACATATGATGCATAATATTCTCAAAATATTCTGCATAATTTAAAACAGAACTGTAACAAACTTTAACAGTTCAGTAACATGATGTCTGATGTCTGATGTCTCGACATCTCATTTGACATGTTGTTCCAGTTGTTGAAAATCTTCAACACAACATGTTCAGACATTCCAATAGGATTACATCAAGTTAAATATCATATTATTCAATACATTATTGTTGCTATTATTTGTTTTATTAAAATTTAGCCAATCCATAAAAACCAACAACTTACAATCTTCCCCTTTGACAAATTTTATCTAAAACAAATAAATACAATTACAAGCTGTTACATCACAAAAATAGCAACAATTTAAAAATTACAAAATTAACAATTTAAATGATCCTCAGCAGCTTCATGTCTTAGGAGAAGGGGAGCAGACTTCAGAGGGATCTACAACAGTGTTTACAGGGTCTGCACTTGCTGGTCAGTCAGTTGAAGACAATGTCTCAACACCCATTTCGACATCTTCTCGTGTTTTTGATTTCCTTCATTTAACCAACACGTCAAAGAGAAAGAAGGTCCACTGGTACACGAGGAAGAATATAGCTCTCATCCCCTTAAGGCAAGAGCCAATTCATGTCACAAGAGGTGGAAAAAGAGGACCGTGGAAAACTAACTAACTTTTAAGAGGTATCCTGGAATTTTCCCAGGTAACTCAGAATACAAGTCACAATTGTGTTCTACAACTCAGATCACAAGTTACAATAGAAATTTTAGGCAGAGGCCTGTTGAAGAATATGGTATGGTTGTGACTTAATTTGTGACATAGATTCACTCTTTCTTCTTTCTTTGTTTTCTGTGTGACATTATTTCTCTCCCCCTTTTTAGATAGAATTTGACAATGATATCCCTCACCATACCAAATCCAGATACAATTTACCCATGCTTTAGTGAAACTCATGTTGATGAGAATTTTGAATGCTCACTTGTGGCTAGATGGTAGTGAAGATCTCTAATAAATAGAGCGTCAGTTTCTTAGGAATTAATGACAGTGTAGTTTCTTAGGAATATGTTAATTACTTGTTGTCCATTGTCCAGGCTATCTTTGATTGCATTTAATAGATCTTGATTGTTTCTTTTGAGATAAAATAGTTCCTATGCATGCATTGATCACTCCACTTTTGCTGTCCATACAGAGACATGTTTCAGATAATGTCCCGACATTCAATCGCTATTGTCTCGCTCACTCATGTGACTCGCTTTTTCGATCGGGGAACTTTTACTATGAGACACTCTTCACTTATGCTAATAATGCTCACATATTTCGATAACTCATTTTTAAGTGGCCATGAGATAGAATCTGAACCCATTAACTTATTCAGATTATACTTCTTCTTCATATTTACAATAATGTTGATGTTCCAATATCTCATAAGACATTCACACATAATTCATATGCCTTGGCTCTGATATTACAATAACATTGCTTCTTCCATATTACATCTTCAGGACTTTTCAGACAATAGCAATATACTATCCCCTTCACATGTGCTAAGGAACAATTTCTCCCCCTCAATAGCTGTCATACCCCAAAATTTGCCCTCCATCTACTCAAGAGATTTCATACATCTATGCTCAAGGATTCCTCAAGAGTTGATCAGACAAACTCTCTCTTAGACAATCAACCCAAACTAGGGTTTGGTATCTCTCAAGTCAAGATAAACTTCCAACATCTCCAATAGCCTTCATGCCTCCTCATATGCTTCAAAGATTCTCCATGTCAAGTTCCAAGCCTCATAAGTCAAGTTTCGCATAATTGCTCGATGGTTGAAAATCAACAGATTGGACAAAAAGTCAATCGTGGTCAGATACCAAACTTCATAATTTTTGGTCAACATCCTCATTTTGAAGTTACATTCATCATTTGATCAAGGGTTGATCATGATTCATCAAGAAAACTCAAGATTTGCTCAAAAGTCAAACTTTCTAAATTGGGGTTTCTAGGTGAAAAGTCAACTGAACTTTGACTGATCATAACTTTCTCATACTTTCTCAGAAATTTTTCCACCACCTCTTGTTTTGAAGGAAATTCAATTCTCTACAACTTCATGTCTCACAAGAATGTCCAAAAAATGCTTCATTTGAGAGGTATAGCTCAAAACATTTAGTGTCATTTTCAAAGTCAACAAAAAGTCAATTTTTTGCTTTGAAGATATATTGAGCATGGTAACTCCAATTGAGATGAGACCAAAACGGTTGGTTATAAGACTCTTAGAGCTTTCCAAAAAGTCCAAGAACATTCAAAAATGTGGAAAATTGAGCAAGTTACACCATTCACAAGTTGGGCAATTTTGAAAGAATGCACAAAGAGAGATACTTCCAAAAATCAAATCTTTTGCAAATGGGCTTGCTTTTTCTTCATCCAAACTTATTCCTCATACAATTAGGAATATCCAAGCCCAATGCCACGAATTTTTGATTTATTTTTCTATTTAATTTGTAATTTATTCATTTAAATACAAATTAAATTGAAAAATAAAGTATAAAATCCAAATTAAATGCAAATTTGATTTTTATTTCTTCTTTGTGATCCAATCAATTCATTAAAAGCCAGCAAATTCGAAATTGGATCAATATGGGAAGATTAGATTGAAAATTGACCAAAGTTTGAAGATTTGATTTTTGCAAAAATCAAATTTGATTATCATTGATTATTGATCAATTCTTTCCCAAAACAATGCCAAATCCTTCCAGTACTTATACTTGATGCATACCAATTGAAAGAGGACGAAAAAATTGCTCCAGAAACCCTAACCTAAAAGCAAAAAAATCGTGTTCTTGAAGCTACTAGCAATCCTTGTTCCAGCTTGTTTCAATTGATTTTGAGGATCCAAACACGTTCCTTGATACCCCATGAGTGATTCAGACTTTACATTGCCAAAAAACATCCAGAATCAGGAAATCACGAATCGGTTTGTTCTTGTTTTTTTCAAAATCGTGTTTCATTATTCATGCATTATTGACAAGTTTTGATGTTTGTTTTGTGTTTAGAACAAAGTTTGCAAACGTTCTGGGTGGTTTGATTGCATTTCCATAGCCTGGAGCTCGATATGCCATAGCTAGGGTTTGTAACCACGATTTAGGGTTTTGTTTAAAAGGAAAAATTGGACAACAGGACCTATACCATTGAATTCGGAACGACCTGAGGAATCGAACCATGGTCTCAAATGTTATTTATATTATGTGCGCTGTGTTTTTGAATTTGCTAGGGACTTAGCGTCGAGCCATGGCCGACGCTGGATTTTCAAATTTTTAAAACGAAGAAGATGAAGTCTCCCGCGGTGATGAGGCAAGTCAGGGAGCGACGCGTGTGAAGATCCGTTCGTTCCGTTTCAAAACACAAACGCACACATGGCGCAGCGGTTAAGACTCTCACTCTTCCCAGATGCTCTCCCATGACCTGGGTTCGATCCCTATGGGCACCGGTTTTGCATTTCTTTTTCCAAAACTTGCATATTTTTCATATTTTTCCTATTTTAATATTTTCATGTTATTTAAATTAATTTCATATTTGTATTTCTGCCTTTAAAAATCATCCAAAAATATTTATTCTTTTTACATTATTTTCTGAAAATCTTTATTTAATTTATAAAATTAAAAAATACATTTTTGCATGCATATTTATTTTTATTTATAATTTTGCATTTAAATCATTGTAAATTCATTTTTAATTATTAAATTGCATCTAAAAAATCCCAAAAAAATATTTTAATATATTTATATTATTTCCAGCATATATTAATTTCCTCATATAAAAAATTGCATTTTTTCTAACATTTTCTTATTTCGATTTCATCATATTTTCCGATTTCTCGTTTGCTTCACAGGTTAATCCGATTCAGGATTCTTCCATTTTTATCTTATTTTTCAATAATGTAATTGTATACGGGATGTAATAGTTTAATTTAGGATCTTTATTTTCCGCATTTTAAATTATGTATCTGCCCCAAAGCCTTGTAATAGCGTAGGACATTTACCTTTCCGCACTTTACATTCCGCATTTTACTTTCCGCACCCTATAAATTGCTAGTAATTAGGCTTGTATGGCAAGACTAAAATTGAACATAGCCCACTAATTTTCAAGATAACATATTCTGAAATCAACACACTTCTTTCACACACGCACCTTAGGTAATTCTCTCGTTGCCTTACGAATTCAAAATGGGCATGTCCCTCGAACGTAGAGGTATTCTAGCACCGTTGCCGTCAAAAAACAAATCATCATAGTCCCTTCGATACAAAGATCATAAGACCCACGATGTCGCCTCCGAATACATGATCTTGACCCTCGATTGTCGCCTACGAAAAGTGATGATAGTCCCTTCGAATGTGCTAGGATACTTCCTACAAGTTGCTTTCTATGACCATCCGATGTCCCTTCGAATGTCCCGCTTACATCCAACGAATGGAGCTACCTACCAACTAATGGTATGGCTAGCGCTATTCTAAAGGAATGTAGAAGTACAACAAAACGACCAATTCTGAGTGGGTAAATAAGTCTTTTAGTTGCTTGCTCTAAAAAATTAAATGCTTTTCACACCACACACTCTTTTTCAAAGTTCAATTTCTTTTCAAAACGAAACATTTTAACACTTCGTATACACTCTTACATGAGTCATTACAAAGTCAGCGAAATGCCCTTTTCAAAACATTTTTGTCAAACACATGAAAGCAATTTTAAAAGTGATCTAGAGTAACTAAGAGCCGTAGATAACTACGGATGGAAAGGGGTGCTAATACCTTCCTTTTCATAACCATTCTCCCGAACTCAAAATCTAACGAAGGTCTTTTTCTCACTTTTACCTTCCTTAATTGATAAAATAAAAGTCGGTGGCGACTCTTGCTATCCGCACATTTGGATACAAAAATCCTACAAAGTCAGTTCACCGTGTTACAGAACTGGCGACTCTGCTGGGGAGTACACCCTAAAAGAGAGAATTGCCTTAGGGATTTCTAGATCATTTTTACTGCTTTTTGTTTGACTTGTATGCTTTATCTTTAAGGGTTGCTTGGGTATTATATTGTTGGGGGATCCTACACCCGGATCCGTGTTTCCTTTTAGGTAAGTGGCATTAGATCATCGCGACCGCTAGACGTATAACTAAACGGTCAACATGATGGCTACGTTAGCGTGACACTTTGGTTGTCCCGATACTCTTCATTCCAAAGTTGAAGATAGTATTTGGCTTCTGCGTGGTGTCATCAAGCGCTAATTAAACTTTTAGAACCTTAATTGACCCATCTTGGCCATTAGAAGGTAGTGAGATCGCCGGCTTTGTGTAGACCGAGGTTGGTTGATACCGATGCTACGCCATTGAGATTAGACTTTGGGACATTTTCGATCGACCACTTGGCCGTCAGATTGAAATAAGCGCCACGAGAAAGATCCGTGATGTGAGATTCCTAGAACCCTACATTATTATAAGACAGATGAACCAACTCAAACTTTGGTAGGGTAATCACCTATACCTCATGCAAGCCTTAACCCTAGGCTCATTGTGTGAATTGTTTGTGTGCTAAACATGACATCATGACATCATTCGCATTGCATATCATTTCTAACTATTTCAAGGACCTAGGATTTATCTTTGCCTGCTTTGTAGGATTATGGCTTCTAGAAAGACTATCCGAATCAACTTCATGGGTATCCCTTCTCAACTCAAAGAATTGGTTTCAGAAATTCCCGACCATGCTCCGTTCATCAAAAGACATGGTTATCTACTTGATTTGGTTATCCCCGGTGTGATACGGTGAACTGACTTTGTAGGATTTTTGTATCCAAATGTGCGGATAGCAAGAGTCGCCACCGACTTTTATTTTTATCCAATTAAGGGAAGGTAAAAGTAACAGAAAAAGACCTTCGTTAGATTCTGAGTTCGGGAGAATGGTTATGAAAAGGGAAGGTATTAGCACCCATTTCCATCCGCAGTTTATTCTACGGGCTCTTAGTTGCTCTTAGATAACTTTTTAAAATTGCTTTCTGTGTGTTTGACAAAAATGTTTTGAAAAGGCATTTCGCTTTGACTTTGTAATGACTCATGTAGGAGTGTATACAAAGTGTTCGGAAATGTTTTTTTGTTTTGAAAGAGAATTTGAATTTTGAAAAAAGTGTGTAGTGTGAAAAGCATTTGATAGAGCAAGCAACTAAAAGACTTATTTACCCACCGTAATTGGTTTTGTTGTACTTACATTCCTTTAGAATAGCGCTAGCCATACCATTAGTTAGTAGGTAGCTCCATTCGCTGGATGTAAGCGGACATTCAAGGGACATCGGATGGTCAGAAGGCAACTTATAGGAAGTATCCTAGCACATTCGAAGGACTATCATCATTTTCAGAGGCGACAATCGAGGGTCAAGATCATGTATTCGGAGGCGACATCGTGGGTCTATGACCTTGTATCGAAGGGACTATGATGATTTGTTTGAAGGCAAAGGTGCTAGAATACCTTTACGCTCGAGGGACATGACCATTTTGAATCGAAGGCATCGAGAGAATTACCCTAAGGGTGCGTGTGAAAGAAGTGTGTTGAATTCGAATATGTTATCTTGAAATTAGTGTGAGCTATGTCCAATTATTATCTTGCCATACACGCCTAGTTACTAACAATTATAGGGTGCGGAAATAAATAGCGAAATGTAAAGTGGAAAGGTAAATCCTACGCTATTACATGGCTTTGGGCGATACATAATTTAAACTTATGGAAAGTAAAAGCCTAATTAACTATTACAACCCATGAGCAATTACATTATTGGGAAAAAAATAGAAAAAACGGTAAAGAAACGTCCGAATCGGAACAACCTGTGAAAGAATGAGAAATCGGAAAATACGAGATGAATTGAATAAGAGGAAAAATGTTAGAAAAATGCAAATTTTAATATGAGAAAATTAATATATGCTGGAAATAAGATAAATAAGTTAAAATAATTTTTTGGGATTTTTTAGAAGAGATTTAATAATTAAAATGTAATTAAAAGTGAATTAAATGCTAAAATAAAAATAAAATAAATATGCATGCAAAAATTATATTTTTAAATTTATTAAATTAAATAAAGGTTTTTGTGAAAATAATGTAAAAAGAAAAAATGTTTTCTGGTAATTTTTAATGCAAAATAAAAAATATGAAAAGAAATTAAAATTGAATGAAAATATTGAAATAATTAGAAAATAGGAAAATAGAGTTTTGTAAAAGTGAAAAAGGATTGTCCAACCAGAATCGAATCGGGACATCCTTTCAAACCTTAAGATCCACATGCTTGACCAATCGAGCCAACGCTGCCATCGTTGGAAACGGATCGCTTTGAAAATAACACGCCACCTCCCTTTCATCCGCGCTAATTCATCATCTTCTTCGCTTTGAATTTTGAAGCTAGCGCCGGTCTTTCTTCGACGCTACAGTGCCCCGCTAAATAGAAAACGCAGATACATAATATAAATACATTCTAAGGCCATGGTTCGATTGGAAACATCATTCAATGCAATGGTAAGGTCTCGAGGTCCAATTTTTCCTATTTCGTGAAACCCTAAACGGCACAGAAACCCTAGTTATGGTGTATCATTCAAGCCATGGAAATGCAATCAAATAACCTGATCGCTTGCAAACTTCATTCTAATCACAAAACAACAATGAAACATGTTAATAATGCATGAAAATTAAAATACGATTCGATTTTCAAGAACAAACCAAACTCGATTTTCCGATTCTTGATGGATTCGAGCAATGAAGGTCTGATTCACTCGAGGTATCAAGGAATGCAATGGACACCTTAGAATCGATTGAAAACGGCTGGAACTAGGGTTGCCAATTGCTTCAAGAACACGATTTCTTTGAGTTTGGATTAGGGTTTCTGAGCCAATTTTTTCCTCCTTTCTTGATAGGTATGCATCATATATTTATACTGGATGGATTTGGAATGGTTTTTGGAAAGAATTGATCAACATTCAATGGAAATCAAATTTTGATATTCTCATGAAATCAAATTTTCAAATTTTGTCCAATTTCAATCCAATCTTGCCAAATTTGATCTAATTTCGAAATTGCTGGCATTTATGGGTTGATTGGATCACAAGAAAGCAATAAAAATCAATCTTCCAATTAATTTTGATTTTATAATTTATTTTAAGATTTAATTTGCATTTAAATAAATAAATTACAAATTAAATAGAAAAATAAATCAAAAATTCGTGGCATTGGGCTTGGATATTCCTAATTGTATGAGGAACAAGTTAGGATGAAGAAAAAATAGGCCCATTTGCAAAAGATTTGATTTTTTGAAGTATCTCTTTTTGTGCATTCTTCCAAAATTGCTCAACTTGTGAATGGTGTAACTTGCTCAATTTTCCACATTTTTGAGTGTTCTTGGACTTTTTGGAAAGCTCTAAGAGTCCTCTAAACAATGTCTTTGGTCTCATCTCAATTGGAGTTACCATGCTCAATATATCTTCAAAACAAAAAGTTGACTTTTTGTTGACTTTGAAAATGACCTGTAATGTTTTGAGCTATACCTCTCAAATGAAGCATTTTTTGGACATTCTTGTGAGACATGAAGTTGTAGAGAATTGAATTTCCTTCAAAACAAGAGGTGGTGGAAAATTTCGAGAAAGTATGAGAAAGTTATGATCAACAAAGTTCATTGACTTTTCATCTAGAAACCCTAATTTAGAAAGTTTGACTTTGGGCAAATCTTGAGTTTTCTTGATGAATCATGATCAACCCTTGATCAAATGATGAATGTTACTTCAAAATGAGGATGTTGACCAAAAATCGAAGTTTTGATCAGATGTTGACCACTTGACTTTTGTCCAATACACCGATTTTCAACCATTCGAGCAATTGTCCGAGGAAACTTGACTGTGAGGCTTGAAACTTGACATGGAGAATCTTTGAAGCATGAGGAGGCATGAAGACCATTGGAGATGTTGGAAATCCATCTTGACTTGAGAGATACCAAACCCTAGTTGGGTTGATTGTCTAGGAGAGAGTTTGTCCGATCAACTCGAGAATCTTCGAGCATAGATGTATGAAATATTTTGAGAAGATGGAGGGCAAATTTTGGGGTATGACAGCTGCCCCTGTTCAATCTTCTTATACCGGAGGGTTAGATTGACACGCTTGTCTTTCGTGACCTGGAGGTAGAAGATGATTGAACACTCGAGTACACCTGAAAATTTGCACTGCTATTGGTGATGCGGAATGGGCTTACAGATGCCATTTGGAGAAGTTGGAGACTTCGCTGGGGAACGAGTCGTACGCTAGACTCGAGGTTGTTAGTAGGAGAGCTAACGGAGATGGGCTTAAGATGCCATCTAGAAAGGTCGATGTTGGGGAGTGAGTCGTATGTTAGACTC
The DNA here is from genome assembly GCA_021764765.1 of Vicia sativa. Taxonomy (NCBI): domain Eukaryota; kingdom Viridiplantae; phylum Streptophyta; class Magnoliopsida; order Fabales; family Fabaceae; genus Vicia; species Vicia sativa. The sequence continues at coordinate 255,769,547 of CM038794.1, read as the reverse complement.
TGTAGATGTTCCTGGAACGGAGAGGAGATGGGCTTAAGATGCCATCCAAGGAGTCGACGTTAGACTTCGTGTTCACCTTGAATGAGGTTATTGGTTTGTATTGATTTTTAACCATATATGCAGCATTCTGAAAGTGAAGAGATGTTGACAAATAGTCGGAGATGGGCTTAAGATGCCATCCAAGGCAACTGAGTCGTACGCTAGACTCTGTAGTTGCTGTTGATAATCAGAATAAATCTTCGTCCTGATTACTCTGGGAGAGATTGTAGTTGGCAAGAATGTGGATAGCTTCCTCAGCATCGGTGTTGATCCATTGCTCGTTATCGAGGATAACCGAGGTGGTCTTTCTGATAGTTTTCCGCCGGTTCGGGCTTAATCCTCGACCACCGTCGGAGGACAACCAAGGGCGGTCTTTTCGATAGTTTTCCGCCGGTTCGGGCTTAATCCGGACCCGTTTATGTTACTTCCACCTGTTTTGGAGAAAACAAGAGAAACTTTGATAGAATATTCGTTAGTTTTATGCAAAGTATGATGCATGATAGTGTATATGAATGACATATGCATGAATTATGACTTTATGAGTAACGTATGAATGATAGATGTTGTGGTATTTCAAAACATATCCATCTTGAAGAAGATGCGGATGCCTGCTCAAGATTTCTGACTCCGCTGGGGAATCGAGTAGGTGAGAACCCCGCTTTGAAAGAGAAGAAAGATATCCTGATTCCTCCGATGCACTATCCGACCAAGTCTTGGGCCTAGATATTGTTGAGGAAGGTAGAGATTTGAGAGGCCTGCTGTTGAGATCTCATATAGACCCCGCCGAGGAGAGTCCGGGAGGCGATCTTGAGGACCTTGTATGTAGATCCCGCCGAGGAAATTTAGAGGCGCCACCGGGATTCCGAGTGTAGATCTGCCGGAGAGCATTTGATGGTTGTTGAGAGACCGGCTAGAAGAGTCTGAGTCCGCTGTAATCTCTGGCCGGGAATAAAGGTATGCTTCCTCCGATGCACTATCTCGACCAAGTTTTGAGTCCGATACCGCCGGAGAAGGGGAGGATTGAGAAATATCCGCTGGGATGAAGTGTTACCGCTGAGACCGATGTAACGTTGCTCGATTGAGTGGAATCACCGCTAACATATACTCCGCTGGGATGGTGTGTTGTGAGTGACACCTTTGGGGATCATGTTCTGTGGGGAACTATTTGGTGACTTTCATCGCCATCCCAACTCCGGAGCCTCGTAGTAAGTACTTTTGTATGTTCACTTTTCGTATGTTTGTGATTAGATTCTTATTGTCAAATGCGATAGTCATTCAAAGCAAACGTTGGACTTATTGCAAATAACAACAATGTAAATTGTAAAGAGAAAGAATCATTTATTTGAAAGGTGGATGGCCAAGTAGTTTGTACACAAGAAAGGTAAAAAGCTATGCGGAAACAATCTCGTTAAGTTCCAACTATGCTAGTACTATATATTTCGACTATCTCATCTCCTTGTCGAGAAAGTGAGTAGACCGATCTTCGCCATTTGAATCTTGAATGCCGATAGTAGTCCTGAAGCAAGTGATCCGAAGAGACATAGTCATACGCTTAAATCCCTAACTTTGCTTAGACCTTTCTTCGGTTTTCACCACCGATACCTTTTTGCCCAAGCCGCCTTTTCGTGTTTTCGACTCCGGTGTACATCTTTGTATATATCCTTAACTTTTGCCCGAACCTTTTGGTTCGCCAGATGCCCTTATTTTTGCCTAGGTTCGCCGACCTAGCGGTCTCTTTATGCGTAGTATTTTTGACTATGTCTCGCTCATGTGTGTGGGAAGTCTTCACCATCCATGGTGCTAAGTATCATAGTCCGCCGAAAATACTGCCTTGACTACAAATGGTCCTCATAGGTGGGAGTCCATTTTCCCTCGATCACCTTGTGGAAGAATGATGCGCTTGACTACTAGATCACCGACTTGGTAGACTCGGTGCTTGACCTTCTTGTTAAATGCTTTGATCATTCGCTTCGATAACCGTCCATGGCGATGGACGCGAGTCGCTTCTCATCAATCAAATTAATCCGTCAAGGCGAGTCTCGATCCAATCGCTTCGCCTAACTCGCCTCTTGAGGACTCGTTGAGGGTATCCAACCTCGATAGGTAAGACGGCTTCCATACCGTATACAAGAGAGAAGGGTTTTCGCTTGATGTTCGTGTCAAGTGCGATAACCATGAAGAGCAAATGGTAACATTTCATGCCAATCTTTGTAAGTCACCGCATCTTTGTATAATCTTCTTAATGTTCTTATTGGCGGCTTCCACTGCGCCGTTCATCTTAGGCCGATATGGAGAAGAATTGTGATGCTTGATCTTGAACTGCGTGCAGAGTTCGGTGATCATCTTGTTGTTGAGATTGGAACCGTTATCTGTGATAATCCTTTCGGGAGTGCCATACCGACAGATAAGATTATGCTTGATGAATCGAGCCACAACATTCTTGGTAATGATGCATACGAGGTCGCTTCTACCCACTTGGTAAAATAATCAATTGCCACAAGGATGAAACAATGTCCATTGGAAGCCGTGGGCTTGATTTCTCCAATCATGTCAATGCCCCACATTGCAAAAGGCCAAGGAGAAGTTAAAACATTCAGAGGTACTGGAGGTACATGTACTTTGTCGATAACCGCACTTGTGACAAGATCGAGCATAGCGTGACAATCGCCCCATGGTGGACCAATAGTAACCGTTTCAAAATCTTCTTAGCCATCGATGTCCAATGGAGGGTACCAAATTCGCCTTCGTAAATCTTCCATGATACGCATTGCGCTTTCGTCTACACAATGAGTAAGCACAAGTCGTGGTTCGCTTGTATAAGATGTCGTTGAGAAAGAATTTGGAAGCGAATCTTCTCATGAACTTTATCATTGATGATGCCCCTGGATATTCCCGAGTCTCAAGATACCTCTTCACATCGTAGTACCAAGGTTTTTCTCTTCGCAAGCTCACAACAATACCTGTTCGTCGAACTTCTCAATGATGATCCGGGAGCCTCGTTGTCCCATCTCGACCTTGAACATAGACGACATAGTAGCTAATGCGCCTTCCAACCGATTCTCTTCGTGGAATATGATTGAAAGTAATCTCTTCAAGTAGGGAATCAAACTCGTAACATGCCTCGATACGGAATGAGATTCGGATGTTTGATCCCACTCGCCTTAATCGACCGATCACTAAAGTCGAGTCTCCATATACTTGTAAGAACTTGATTCTTAAGTCAATAGCAGCTTTAAGACCCATGATGCACGCTCAGACTCGCCATGTTGTTAGTGCAATCAAACATAATCGGTGAAAGGCGGTGTCCGCAAAGGATGTAATGATGGCGCCAATGCCATTGCCAAGTGCGTTGAGGCTCCATCAAAGACCATAGTCCATCGATCCTTGTTCGTGTCCTTCGTCTGGGCCGGTTCTTCGTAATCAGAATTAGTAAAACATCTTCATCTCGAAATTGAATCGCATAGATCGATAGTCATCTACGGCTTGATGAGCCAAATGATCGGCTACTACACTTCCTTTGATCGCTCGAGAAGTGTATCGATGTCATATTCGGTCAAGATCATTTGCCTTCTTGCTATTCTTCCGAGAGAGCTGGTTTCTCAAAGATGTATTTTATCGGATCCATCTTGAAATCAACAAGGTAGTGTGAGTCAACATATACCGCCTTAGTCGGCGAAAACCAAGTTAAAGCTGCTGCAAGTTTTCTCGAGCTGAGTATCTTGTTTCACAAGTAAACTTTTGCTAAGGTAGTATATTGCATGCTCTTTTCGACTGCACTCGCCATGTTGCCCCAACACACACCTCATTGAGTTCTCTAACACCAAGTACATGATAAGAGGTCTTCCTTCTCGGGCGGCATCGTGATAGAGGATTCAGTAGGTACTCCTTGATTTTGTCAAAAGCGATCCGGCAATCGCTGCTCCATTCCACTACTTGATCTTTCTTTAGCAACTTGAAGATTGGCTCAAGTAGCGCTAGTGTGCAATGAATCGCAATGTAGTTCAATCGCCCAAGAAACCCGACTTCCTTCTCAAGGGAGTCGGCATCTCTTGAATAGCTTTAACCTTGGCGGATCAACCTCAATACCTTTACCATCGACAACAAACCCTAAGAGTTTTCCGGATCCGACCAAAGGTGCACTTGTTGATTGAGTCTCAGTACTTCTTCAATCACAAATAGTTTCGCAAATGATCAAGATGTTCTTCTTCACCGTGATCGAGCTATCATGTCGCCGACGAGACCTCTATCTCGTGATGAATCATGTCATGAAACAATGTTACCATAGCACGTAAGTGGCGCCTGTTCTTCATCCGAACGCATAACCTTGTAGCGTAGTGCCCCACCGTAACAAAAGTAGTCTTTCCATGTCTTCGGAGCCATTTTGATCCGATTGTAACCGAAACCATCCATGAAGGAGAAAACCTTAGTCGAGCGGTGTTGTCAACCGTAACATCAATATGAGGAAGTGGAAAATCATCTTTCTGACTTGCTTTGTTCGATCTCTAATCCACACACGCGCATTTTACCATCCTTCTTGCACGGTACCACATTTGCAACCCATCGGGAGGAAGTAACGGCTAGAAACCAGCGTTGAACTGCTTCATGACTTCGCTTTGATTTTTCTCGACATCTCGTGACGCATGCGACGAACCTTCGCTTTCATCGAGAAAACCTTCTTCCGCTTGCAATCGTGTACCACAATATCAATGTCTAAACCAGCATGTCTTCGTATGACCAAGCAAAACCTCAATATAGTCTCGTAGCATCCGAACCAACCTTTCTTTAACACTGTTCTCAAGACCCGCCTCCTATCTTGATCTCTTTTCTGTCTTCACAAGACTCCAAATTCACAACCTCAACTTGCTCTTCAGGTGGTCAGATAACTCGCTTCTTCGTAGCCCGCAAGTTCTCCGGCACTTCACAATCTTCCTCACTTTCGCCTTCGGCTTGGTAGATCGGATTATCAAGTCATATTTAGCACTAGCATAGCTGTTATTAACTAGATTCGAGTGATTCTTCCAGGTACCACGGTGTGTAAGAACACATAGCTTTTGAAGGGTGATAAAGTAAAAGAAAGAAAAAACAATTGAATGCAAAAGTCCAACGATTTATTGAATGAAAATACGCAAACGACAAACAATAACCTCGAACGAGCCATGATGCCCCGGCAAGGCACTAGGCTTTCAAAGTTTATTGTTCAAAACATAAAGAAATACGAAAAGCAAAACAAAACAAGAGCAATTACTCCCGACTAAAGGAGATTGGTATGACGCCTTCGCCTTCCAATTGCCGAGCCCATGATCTAGAGTTGGAAGATCCACTTGTTGATGTCGGCCGTTGTTGTCGCCTTCTATAGCATGGATTCCACTGCCGATGCGAAAGGAAGTTGGCCGGCACGCCGCGATCATCTTCGACCTTGATGGTGAAGCCTAAACCAGCCTTGTCAAATTTGAAGGAAGATCGGAGCTGTCCCCAAATAGAACTACCTTCTTCAAAAGCTTGAGCATCTTTCAACGAGGCCATCCTAGGCGGAGCTTGTAGCTCAGAGTGTGGAGAGTCAACAGCATGACTGGGTATTGTTTCAAAAGCTTGACAAGGAGTCTCAAAGAATTCACCTTCCATCTCGAGGTATCGGAATGACGTAGATGACCGACCATATTCTTCTTCACCATACATATGACAACCTTCCCTTTCACCGGTACTTCAGTATGAGGTAGGGTACCCCCATGTATCCAAGGGCCCAAGTAGGCAAGAGTAAGGGACGGATGTCCATGACAAAGAAAGTAGAGTCAAAAGTTTGGGAACCGACTTTAACAGCAGAGTGAGCTCTCCAAGCATCGCGCTAGAACCATCAAAAGTTCTCAATTATGTCACCGGGTCTCGTAACCAACCCTTCGACATCAAGTCGATCAAAAGCGCCTTCGAAGGATATTCAGAGAACCGGTATCAACTAAAACATGAGATAGTAGTGCCCATTCAACAGAGATGTGCAAGGCTTTGTTGTGTTTCTTTCCTAAGGAGTCAAATCAAGATCGAGAAACCTAGGCCGTTGTTGCAGCCAGCTAGCAATACAAACTTCGAATCGACAAGGTAGTGTCTTGCACATGAGCATTCTTCGAAACTTCACCAAGGCATTAGCATGAGCCTCGAGCACAAGAGCAGAGCAAGCATGGATATCTTGGACTGAGTCTCGTTCCAATTGTTCCACAACATTGTAATCACTCTTCTTGATGATCTTCTAATTTCCTCCATTTCTTGTTTGAGGTGTCTTCAAGAACTTCCTTTAGTACTTCCGTTGAGCAGTGATGAGTCACCGGTTCTTTCCTCTAGTGGGATATTGGGAGTAGACGGAATGCGAATGAGTCGCAGTTGTCTTTGGAGGAGAGATCTCGAGAGAATACCCTTCCTGCTCGTCACCCATCGATCCGTGATGTTGTGTCGTGAATAAGCTCCAACAAGTAAGATCTTCAATGGTCGAGGGTCTTGCTTGACGCCATGATAGTAAACATCACCCATAGTTCCAAGGATAGCCTTGTCGAGGAATATGGAACCGTCTTGGAGAAGTGATAATGAGAGGTGCCACCTAGGCATGGATCGCAGAGGAAACCTTATTGTGTTAACATCAAGATAGTCTTCTCGGGAAATTGTCACCCCATCCCGTCACCTTAACATCTTCAATAGGAATCTTGTAACTATCGTGACAAAGTACTTCACCATGTAATCATACTTTCCACTGGCTGCCCCAAGGTATCCCACACGATGGCACAGCTTGCTTGCATTGTCGATCTTCAACTTAGACATTTCTTCACACGCTTCCCGACAGTGGTTTCGTAAATAGTATCTCACGATTATCCATCATGCACCGAACACGCCTTCTCAACCAAGCACAACCATCAGCGCGATGGGCACCAACAACAATTCTCCGGCATCCCGGATCGACACCGCTTGCAACAAATTCTTCTTAATACCATCGAGGAATGGTCAAGTCATTTATGTTGAAAACATAAGTATCATCACCGACATTGGAACTCTTGTCATGGTTAGGCATAGGCGCTGATCACATTCGAGTCTCAACAGAGGATCAAATCAATCGCTTAGCTTCAATCATATCTTGAATCTTGTTCTTCGTGAGCCCAACAATTGTCGTCGCGTCCTCGGCTATTGGAATGGTAAGCACACTTAGCATTAGGATTGTATTTCGGAGAGGAAGTGTTGACATTCCGAGGAGGATCCTCAAAGTAATCACCGCTTTCAACATGTGTTGCAAGGCTCATGACAAAGGCAAGTTGATCTTGTAACCGCCTCGTGGCGCTCGGCGCTGTCTCACCGAGGTTGGCCGATGTAGGATCGAGATCACAACCGCCTCACGATTGAGCACGGTCGGTCTTGGCTCGGCTTTTCTCGACCATACACAAGATTAGCTTCTTTCTTAGCACCAAAAGATCTCTTCGCAACATTCAAGATGACTCTACATGGATCTTCCCACTTGATACCGCCTTCAATGCGCCGTCAATATCACTGTGAATCCGATGAAGAATTTCCAATCGATGATTGAAGAATGGGCCCGCTGTCCCCATGAACATATCAACCAACTCCCTATGGACAAGGGTGGTCGAACTCACCGCTAGATCTCCACTTCGAGCATACCCTTGAACTTCTCGTCACGACCCATAGACATGCTCGTAGTTGCATGCGCGGGTGTCAATTCAAGATTGTACTCATATCGTCAGAAAGCATCACCAAGTCACCCAAGTACGGATACGGCCATTCTCTAGTCGATAGTACCATTCCAACCGGTTCCGACAAACTCTCTTGAAAATATGCATCCACAACTTTCTCATCCGGGGATTGATCTTCCGACATAGGACTTCAAATGCATTTTAGGGCAAGACATGCCATCATACTTAGCAAAAGTAGGAACTTTGAACTGGGAGGAATCACAACACCGTGAACAAGACTCGATCATCAAAATTCAACCCGGACATCTTCGTGTTTTCCACAAGATTCAGACGGTCTTCAAGTTGCTTGTACTTGTCATCTTCATCGAGTGTTGGCTATAATCGAGTGGTCCTCCTCCTTTCTTTGGCTCACGCTAATCACCTTCATCACCCTTGGTACTCCCCAGATGGACACTTCCTTCGAGAGCTCAATATGGTCGACCACCTTAGGACCCCTTTGAAACGCCTACCCATGTTGAGGAGACCAACAAACCTTCTTCTTGTTGATGAGCTTCTTCGATCTTCTTGGCCTTGGACCAAGCGGTGAACATCGCTGAAACCGAGCATTCCGAGCCCGGAGATCTTTGACACTGCTCAAGAGCCATTTCGCTAAAATAAATAGCGAGCAAATGAGAAAACCAATCTCCAATGTACCGTGATGCAATGTTATGCTATGCTAATGTTTATGCGAATGCAATGCAATGTTTTCAAGGACCTTAGAGATTTAAATTTGTTAAACAAGCAATGAACAAACATTTATTAGTACTCTTTTCATTATTCTTTTTCTTTTAAGTACAAGAGATAGTTCAAAACAATAAAAGAAAACATAAACATCCTAAAGCTCTAAGTCTCCCATGGGCGCTTCCTCTTGTGCCGATGTAGGCATTGATTTCGCCTCGTGAAGTAGCTTGGTCAACTCTAGAACTTTCTTCTCGCATGTAATCGAGCTTCAAAGGTATCCCTTCTTCTTGTCAATCCGTGATCTCTTCAAGTCTTCAAAATCAAGAGGCATGTCGATGGAGAAAGATAGGTACGCCACCTATAGCAACAGTTCCATAATTATCGGTAAACAGCGTGAATGGCATCATGAGGTTTTGAGCTCGAGCTCGCACCCATTTGAGGTAAGGTTCCCAAGGAATGGAGTTCGGTGCCCCAAAGTCTTGGTATCGCCTTCTTTACCATGCCCCAAGCATGTATAAACCTTCGCGGTAATTCGAGATCGTGATTGTAGTCGAACACAACATCTTGGAGAAGCATATCATGTGGACCATCTCTTCGAGCAAAACCAAACCGACGAGAGCTAGAGAAGGGTTGTAGTAATACCTCCCTTATACCAAGTAGTGGTACATTAGGGAATTCTCCACAACGCCAATGAATGTGAAGTCCTTTGAGAGAAAAGATTCCAACGGATATCGGAATGAGAGAGTGACATCAATCTTTGAGACCATCTCAACCTTTGTTCATTCTTCAAAATCGATGGAGGAAGGTGCGAATAAACCACCTTGAAAGTAACGTATACAACACATGAGAGTTCCTTGTCGCTAGTAGTACGAGTGTGGAGAGAATGTAGGATGTCTCCAAGTAAAGTAGGCACGGATTACGGTAAGGAACAACTTGATGGCATTGACATCTATGAATTGATCCGAAGTTAGGAAATAGAACCAAACCATAAATTAGCAAGGCCACAATGTTTTCAAATGCATGGAAACTCATAACTTTGAGGAATTCTCGCTTTCTTGATTAAGAACTTGAAAGTAAACCCTTAACTCCACTTCTAGTTTCCCAATTGGCTTCAATGTCCGAGCGCTTAAGATGTAAGGTCGATGCGATGTCTTCGAACTTAGGAACCTTTTCCAAACCTGAATGGCATTTGGTCAAGAATAGGTATCCCAAGTAGCTTAGAGAACTCTTCCAAGGTAGGAACCAACCGATAACTGAAATGTAAAGCAATGGTGTTTCGGATCAAAGAACTGAATAGACATGCATCATATCTTCTTCAAAACCGAGATAACCAAATCAAGTAGATAACCATGTCTTTTGATGAACCGAGCATGGTCGGAATTTCAAACCAATTCTTTGAGTCGAGAAGGATACCCATGAAGTTGATTCGGATAGTCTTTCTAGAAGCCATAATCCCTACAAAACAGAGCAAAGATAAATCCTTAGGTCCTTGAAATAGTTAGAAATGATATGCAATGCGAATGATGTCATGATGTCATGTTTAGCACACACAAACAATTCACACAATGAGCCTAGTTAAGGTATGAGGTATAGGTGATTACCCCACCAAAAGTTTGAGTTGGTTCATCCCGTCCCATAATAGTAACCGGTTCTAGGAATCTCATATCACGATCTTTCTCGAGGCGCTTATTTCAATACGACGCCAAGTGGTCGATCGAAAATGTCCCAAAAGTCCGATCTCAATGAGCGTAGCATCGAGTATCAACCAACCCCTACACCAAAGCCGCCATCTCACTACCTTCTAATGGCCAAGATGGGTCAATTAAGGTTCTAAAAGTTAGCGCTGATGACACCACGCAGAAGCCAAATACTATCTTCAACTTGGGAATGAAGAGTATCGGACAACCAAAGTGTCACGCTAACGTAGCCATCATGTCGACCGTAGTTATACGCCTAGCGGTCGCGATGATCTAATGCCACTTACCTAAAGGAAACCCGATCCGTGTAGGATCCCCAACAATATAATACCCAAGCAACCCTTAAAGATAAAGCATACAAGTCAAACAAAAAGCAATAAAAGTTATCTAGAAATCCTTAAGGCAATTCTCTTTAGGAATTTCCCAGAGTCGCCAGCTCGTGATACTTGAACTCGACTTTGTAGGATTTTTGTATCCAAATGTGCGGATAGCAAGAGTCGCCACCGACTTTTATTTTTATCCAATTAAGGGAAGGTAAAAGTAATGTAAAAGACCTTCGTTAGATTCTCGAAGTTCGGGAGAATGGTTATGAAAAGGAAGGTATTAGCACCCTTTCCATCCGTAGCTTATTCTACGGCTCTTAGTTGCTCTTAGATCACTTTTAAAATTGCTTTCGTGTGTTTGACAAAAATGTTTTGAAAAGGCATTTCGCTTTGACTTTGTAATGACTCATGTAGGAGTGTATACAAAGTGTTCGAAATGTTTTTGTTTTGAAAAGAATTTGAACTTTGAAAAAGTGTGTGGTGTGAAAAGCATTTGATAGAGCAAGCAACTAAAAGACTTATTTACCCACTCGTAATTGGTCGCTTTGTTGTACTTTACATTCCTTTAGAATAGCGCTAGCCATACCATTAGTTAGTAGGTAGCTCCATTCGTTGGATGTAAGCGGACATTCAAGGGACATCGGATGGTCATGAAGGCAACTCAGGAAGTATCCTAGCACATTCAAGGACTATCATCATTTTCGAGGCGACAATCGAGGGTCAAGATCATGTATTCGGAGGCTACATCGTGGGTCTATGATCTTTGTATCAAGGGACTATGATGATTTGTTTGAAGGCAAAGGTGCTAGAATACCTCTACGCTCGAGGACATGACCATTTTGAATCGAAAGGCATCGAGAGAGAATTACCCTAAGGTGCAAAAGAAGTGTGTGAATTCGTAATATTTTATCTTGAAATTAGTGTGAGCTATGTCCAATTATTATCTTGCCATACACGCCTAGTTACTACAATTATAGGTGCGGAAAATAAATGCGGAATGTAAAGTGGAAAGGTAAATCCTACGCTATTACATGGCTTTGGGGCGTATACATAATTTAAAATGGAAAGTAAAAGCCTAATTAAACTATTACAACCCATGAGCAATTACATTATTGGAAAAAATAGAAAAAACGAAAGAAACGTCCGAATCGGAACAACCTCGTGAAAGAATGAGAAATCTGAAAATAGATGAATCGAATAAGAGGAAAATGTTAGAAAAATGCAAATTTTAATATGAGAAAATTAATATATGCTGGAAATAAGATAAATAAGTTAAAATAATTTTTGGGATTTTTAGAAAAGATTTAATAATTAAAATGCAATTAAAAGTGATTAAATGCTAAAATAAAAATAAAATAAATATGCATGCAAAAATTATATTTTTAAATTTATTAAATTAAATAAAGGTTTTTGTGAAAATAATGTAAAAAGAAAAAATGTTTTTGGTAATTTTTAATGCAAAATAAAAAATATGAAAAGAAATTAAAATTGAATGAAAATATTGAAATAATTAGAAAATAGGAAAATAGAGTTTTGTAAAAGTGAAAAAAGGGATTGTCTGAACCAGGAATCGAACTGGGGACATCCCTTTCAAACCTTAAGATCCACATGTGACCAATCGAGCCAACGCTGCCATGCTGGAAACGGATCGTTTTGAAAATAACACGCCACTCGCCTTCATCCTCCCGCCGCGCCAATTCATCATCTTCTTCGCTTTGAATTGAAGCTAGCCGGCTTTCTTCGACGCCATGTGCCCCGCAAATAGAAAACGCAACATACATAATATAAATACATTCTAAGGCCATGGTTCGATTGGAAACATCATTCCGAATGCAATGGTACTGGTCTCGAGGTCCAATTTTTCCTATTTCGTGAAACCCTAAAACGGCACAGGAAACCCTAGTTATGGTGTATCACGATTCAAGCCATGGAAATGCAATCAAATAACCCAGATCGCTTGCAAACTTCATTCTAATCACAAAAACAACAATGAAACATGTTAATAATGCATGAAAATTAAAATCGATTTTGATTTTCAAGAACAAACCAAACTCGGATTTTCTCGATTCTCGATGGATTTGAGCAATGAAGGTCCGATTCACTCGAGGTATCAAGGAATGCAATGGACACCTTAAAATCGATTGAAAACGGCTGGAACTAGGGTTGCCAATTGCTTCAAGAACACGTTTCTTTGAGTTTGGATTAGGGTTTCTGAGCCAATTTTTTCCTCCTTTCTTGATAGGTATGCATCATATATTTATACTGGATGGATTTGGAATGGTTTTTGGAAAGAATTGATCAACATTCAATGGAAATCAAATTTTGATATTCTCATGAAATCAAATTTTCAAATTTTGTCCAATTTCAATCCAATCTTGCCAAATTTGATCTAATTTTGAAATTGCGGCATTTATGGGTTGATTGGATCACAAGAAAGCAATAAAATCAATCTTCCAATTAATTTTGATTTTATAATTTATTTTAAGATTTAATTTGCATTTAAATAAATAAATTACAAATTAAATAGAAAATAAATCAAAAATTCGTGGCATTGGCTTGGATATTCCTAATTGTATGAGGAACAAGTTAGGATGAAGAAAAATAGGCCCATTTGCAAAAGATTTGATTTTTGAAGTATCTCTTGTGCATTCTTCCAAAATCGCCCAACTTGTGAATGGTGTAACTTGCTCAATTTTCCACATTTTTGAGTGTTCTTGGACTTTTGGAAAGCTCTAAGAGTCCTCTAAACAATGTCTTTGGTCTCATCTCAATTGAGTTACCATGCTCAATATATCTTCAAAACAAAAAGTTGACTTTTGTTGACTTTGAAAATGACCAGAATGTTTTGAGCTATACCTCTCAAATGAAGCATTTTTGACATTCTTGTGAGACATGAAGTTGTAGAGAATTGAATTTCTTCAAAACAAGAGGTGGTGGAAAATTTCTGAGAAAGTATGAGAAAGTTATGATCACCAAAGTTCATTGACTTTTCATCTAAACCCTAATTTAGAAAGTTGACTTTTGAGCAAATCTTGAGTTTTCTTGATGAATCATGATCAACCCTTGATCAAATGATGAATGTAACTTCAAAATGAGGATGTTGACCAAAAATCGAAGTTTTGACTGTATGTTGACCACAGCTGACTTTTGTCCAATACACCGATTTTCAACCATCCGAGCAATCGTCGAGGAAACTTGACTTGTGAGGCTTGAAACTTGACATGGAGAATCTTTGAAGCATATGAGGAGGCATGAAGACCATTGGAGATGTTGGAAACCATCTTGACTGAGAGATACCAAACCCTATCTTGGGTTGATTGTCTAGAGAGAGTTTGTCCGATCAACTCTCGAGAAACTCTCGAGCATAGATGTATGAAATCTTTGAGAAGATGGAGGGCAAATTTGGGGTATGACACCGTTTTGAAGAAGATATGATGCATGTCCTATTCCAGCTTCTTTTGATCCGAAAACACCATTGCTTTACATTTTGATTATCGCTTGTTCCTACCTTAGAAGAGTTCTCTAAGCTACTGGGATACCTATTCTCACCAAATGCCACTCACCGGTTTGGAAAAGGTTCCTAGGTTCAAGACATCGATCCGCCTTACATCTTAAGCGCCGATATTGAAGCCAATGGGAAACCTAAGGAGTTAAGGGTTTACTTGCCAAGTTCCTAATTAAGAAAGCCCTAGAATTCCTCAAAGTTATGAGTTTCCATGCATTTGAAAATATTGGCCTTGCTAATTTATGGTTTGGTTCTATTTCCTAACTCGATCGCTCATCGATATCAATGCCATCAAGTTGTTCCTACCCGCAATCCAAAGGCTACTTTGCTTGGAGACATCCTGCATTCTCCACACTGTACTACTAAGCGACAAGGAACTCTCATGTGTTGTATACCGTTATTTCTAAGGTGTTTTATTTCGCACCTTCCTCCATCGCTTTGAAGAACGAACAAAGGTTGAGATGGTCTCAAAGGCTAATGTCACTCTCCCATTCGTGATATCCGCTGGAGTCTTTTCTCTCAAAAGGACTTCACATTCATTGAGCTGTGGAGAATTCTAATGTACCACCTTGGTATAAGGGAGGTATTACTTACAACCCTTCCTTAGCTCTACGTCAGCTTGGTTTTGCCCAAGAGATGGTCCACATGATATGCTTCTCCAAGATATTGTGTTCGACCACAACCACGATCTCCGCATCATCGATAAAGGTTCATACATGCTGGGCAAGGTAAAGAAGACTGATACCAAGACTTTGGGGCACCAACTCCATTCCTTGGGAACCTTACCTCAAATGGGTGCGAGCTCGAGCTCAAAACCTCATGATGCCATTCACTGCTCTACCAAGAATTATGGAACCCTGCTATAGGTGACGATCTTATATCGTTTTCCATCCCGACATGCCTACCGATTTTGAAGACTTGAAGAGATCCCCGATTCAAATTTTAAAGAGGAGAGGGATACCTTTGAAGCGTTACGTTGAGAAGAAAGTGTTAGAGTTGACAAGCTACTTCACGAGGAGCGAAACATCAACGCTTACATCGGCACCAAGAGGAAGCGCCCATGGAGACTTAGAGCTTTTAGGATGTATATGTTTTCTTTTATTGTTTTGAACTATCTCTTGTACTTAAAAAGAAAAAGAATAAAAGAAGTACTAATAAATGTTTGTTCATTGCTTGTTTAACAAATTTAAATCTCTAAGGTCCTTGAAAACATTGCATTGCATTCGCATAAACATTGCATAGCATAGCATAACATTGCATCACTGTACATTGAGATTGGTTTTCTCATTTGCTCGCTATTTATTTTAGCGTAAATGGCTTGAACAGATCACAAAGATCTTCGTGCTCGTAATGCCCGGCCAACAATGTTTACCACTTGGTCCAAGGCCAAGAGGATTTGAAGAAGCTCATCAACAAGAAGAAGAAGGTTGTTGGTCTCTCAACATGGGCGCACGCTACAAAGGTGGTCCCAAGGTGGTCACCGATTGAGCTCTCCTCAAGGAAGTGTCCATACCGAGGAAAGTAACAAGGGTGATGGTGAAGGGCCACCGAGCTTGAGAAGAACTATGATGATGGCCAATACTCTAATGAAGATGACAAGTACAAGCAACTTGAAGATCGCCTAAATGTCGTGGAAAACTTGAACATGTCCGGCTGAATTTTGATGATCTAAGTCTTGTCCCTGTGTCAGGATTCCTCCCAAGTTCAAAGTTCCAACTTTGCCAAGTATGATGGCACGCCTTGCCCAAAGTCGCATTTGAAGTCCTATGTCCGTAAGATCAATCCCCACACCGATGACAGTTGTGGATGCACTATTTTCAAGAGAGTTTGTCCGAACCCGCTGGAATGGTACTATCGCCTAGAGAATGACCGTATCCGACTTGGAGTGACTTAAACGATGCTTTCATGCATGTGATGAGTACAATGTCAATTGACACCCACCGCATGCAACTACAAAGCATGTCTATGGGTCGCGGACGAGAAGTTCAAGGAGTATGCTCAAGTGGAGAGATCTAGTGCGTAGTTCAACCACCCTTGTCCAATAGGGAGTTGGTTGATATGTTCATGGGAACACCGACAGCCCATTCTTCAATCATCCGATTGAACTCTTCGCCGGATTCACCGAGTTGATATTGACAAAGAGCGATCGTCGGTATCAAGAGTGGAAAGATTCAACAGAGACATCTTCAAACAAGAAATCTATTGGTGGTAAGAAAGAAGCCACTCGTAGTATGGTCGAAAAGCCGAGCCAAGACCGACCGTGCTCAACTGTGGGGGCATTGGATCTCCAATCCTACATCAAGACAACCTCACGAGACAACGTATGTAGCCGTAACGCCACCGAAGACGCTTATTTAAGATCAACATGCCTTTGTCGCAAGCCTTGCAACACATGTTGAACGCAGAGTCGATAACCTTGAGGGATCCTCCTCGAATGTCAACACCTCCTCCAAGTACAATCCTAATGCTATGTGCTTACCATTCCAATAGCCCAGACATAGTAATCGATGATTGTCAGCTCAAGAACAAGATTCGTGGATATGATCAAGCAAGCGTATTGAGTTTGATCCTCCTCGTGGAGACCAATGTGATTAACGACCTATGCCTAACCATGACAAGAGTTCCAATGTCATTGGCGATTTATACTTATGTTTTCAACATAGATGACTTGACCATTCCCATGATGTTAAGAAGAATTTGTTGCAAGTCGGTTTCAATCCAGATGCCCGAGAATTGTCGTTGGTGCCCATCCGCACCGATGGTTGTGTTTGGTTGAGAAGACGGTTCAAGGCATGATGGATAACCGTGAGATACTATTTCAAACCACCGCGTAAGATGTGAAGAAATGTCAAGTTGAAGATTGACAATGCAAACGAAACTGCACCATCTGTGTGGGATACCTGGGGCAGCCAAGTGGAAAATATGATTACATGGTGAAGTACACCGTCCCCGGATAGTTACAAGATTCCTATTGAAAATGTTAAGGCTAATCGGATGGGGTGACGATTTCCCAAGACTATGCTGATGTTAACACAATAAGGATTTTCCTCACGATCCCTGTGCCTAGAGTGGCGCCTCTCATTATTACTCCTGCACCAGCCCATATTCCTCCTCGACAAGGCTATCCCTTGAATTATGGAGTCGATGTTTACTATCATGGCGCCAAGCAAGACCCTCGACTATCAAGGATCTTACAATTGAAGATACCATTCCCGACATCGACAACATCACCGGATCCAAGAAGGTGACCGAACCGAAGAGTATTCTCTCCGAGATATCTCTCCTCCAAAAGACACCGCGACTCCAAACAGATTCCAACTATTCAACCCATTCCCAAGCTGAGGGAAAGAACCAAAGGCTCATCCTCGCCAACCGTATACCAAAGGAAGTTATCAAGACACCTCCAAACAAGAAATGGAGGAAATTTCAAGATCATCAAGAAGAGTGATTACAATGTTGTGGAACAATTGGGATGATCCATCCAAGATATCCATGCCGGCTCGCCTTGTGCTCTAAGGCTCATGCTAATGCCTGGTGAAGTTTCAAGAATGCTCATGTGCCGCAAGACACTACCACCGATCAATTAAGTTTGTATTGCTAGCCCGGTTGCCAACAACGGCCTAGGCTTCTCTCGATGTCGATTTGACTTCCGAAAAGAACACAACAAAGCCTTGCACATCTCTCTGGAATGCAAGGGCACTACACTATCTCATGTTTTGGTGGATACCGGTTCGCTCAATATCTTACCAAAGACGCTTTTGATCGAATTGATGTCGAAGGGTTGGTTCTCGAGACCGTGACATTATCGTGAGAGCTTTTGATGGTTCTAAGCAAAGATTGGAGAGCTCACTCCTCACGGCCAAAGTCGGTTCCCTACTTTTGACTCCACATTCTTTGTCATGGACATTCGTCCGCTTACTTTCCTACTTGACGCCCTTGATACATGGGACAAAGCTACGCTACTCTACCTTACATCGGGTTGAAGCACCCGTGAAAGGGAAGGTTGTTACAAGGTGTGGCGAAGAAGAGTACATGGTCATCATCTACGTCATTCCGATATCTCGAGATGGAAGGAGAATTCTTCGAGACCCTCTGCCAAGCTTTTGAAACAATACCTGAGTCATGCCTGCTGACCTCCCCACTCCCGAGATTACAAGTTCCGCCTAGGATGGCCTCACGAAAGATGCTCAAGTCATTGTTGAAGGTAGTACTATTTGGGGACAGCCCCAATCTTCCTTTCAAATTTGACAAGACCGGTTTAGGCTTCACCATCAAGGGTCAAGATGATACGCCGCGAACGTGCCGCCAACTTCCTTTCTCATGACAGCTGAGTGGAATCCATGCTATAGAAGACAACGACAACGACTTCGACATCGCAAGTGGATCTTCCCAACTCCATCATGGGCTCAAAGAATTGAAGACCAAGACGCTATACCAATCTCCTTTAGCTGTGAGTAATTGTTTTGTTTTGTTTTTACTTTTCAGATTTCTTTATGTTTTGAACAATAAACTTTGAAAGCCTAGTGCCTTGCTCCGGCATCATGGCTCGCTACAGGGTTATTATCCGTCGATCAAGTATTTTCATTCAATAAATCGTTGGACTTTGCATTCAATTGTTTGTTTTCTTTCTCTTACTTTATCACCCTTCGAAAAGCTATGTGTTTTTACACACACCCACGTGATACAACCTAATCACTCCGAATCTCGTTAATAACAATGCTAGTGCTAAATATGACTGATAATCCGATCTACCAAGTCAAGATGAAAGTGAGGAGATTGTGAAGTGCCAGAGAACTTGCCAGACCGCTACAAGAAGAAGAGCGAGTTATACACCACACGAAGAGCAAGTTGAGGTTGTGAATTTGGCACCGACGAAGATGTAAAAGAGATCAAGATAGAGCGGTCTTGAGAAATGAGTTAAAGAAGGGTTGGTCTGTATGCTGAGACTACATTGAGGTTTTTGCTTGGTCACACGAAGACATGCCGTGGTTGACATTGATATTGTAGTGCACCGATTGCCAACAAAAGAAGGTTTTCTCCCAAAGAAACAAAAGGTTCGTCAGACAAGGCCCCGAGATGTCGAGGAAAATCAAAGTCAGTTATAAAACAATTCAACGGCTTTAGTCACACCTTCTTATCCTCAAGTTGTAAATTTGGTACCCACTCCAAGAAGGATGGCAAGGTACTAATGTGTGTGGATTACAGATCCGAATAAAGCGAGTCCGAAAGACGATTTCCACTTCCTCATATTGATGTTCGTTGACAACACCGTCAAAGACAAGGTTTTCTCCTTTATGGATGGTTTCTCCACATAATCGATTAAATGGCTCCAATCTCAACAATAAGATGATCACCAACTTTGCACGCAGCTTCAAGATCAAGCATCACAATTTTCTCCATACCGCCTAAGATGAATGACGGAAGGGAAGCCAACAAAAACATTAAGAAGATTATATGTAAGATGATTGTGACTTACAAGGATTGGCATGAGATGTTACCATTTGCTCTTCATGGTTATCGACTCGCCAAGATCTAACGCACAGTGGGCAACCCCTTCTCTCAGATACGGTATGGAAGCCGCCTTACCCATCGAGGTTCGATACCTCAACCGTAGTCCTCCGTGAGGCGAGTTGGCGAAGACGATCGGGTCTGCATCGCCTTTGACCGCATTAACTTGATTGATGAGAACGACCACGCCCATCCGCCATGGACAGATTTATCGTAAACGAATGATCGAGCATTTAACAAGAAGGTCAAGCACCGACTCTACCAAGTCGGTGATCTAGTAGTCAAGCGATCATTCTTCCACAAGGTGATCCTCAGGGCAAATGGACCTCACCTTACGGGACCATTTGTAGTCAAGACAAGATTTTCTCATGGAGCTATGATACTTAGCACCATGGATGGTGAAGACTTCCCACACCCTCGTGAACGCAGACATAGTCAAAAATACTACGATAACGAGACCCGCCTAGTCGACCGACCTAGGCAAAAATATATCCTCATGAACCAAAAAGGTTCTAAAAGTTATGATATATACAAAACATGTACACCCTAAGTCGAAAACCTCTAAAAGGCGGTTGGCAAAAAGGGTATCCCGAGACTAAAACCCAGGGCGGTCTAGGCAAAAGTTAGATTCAAGCGACGATATGTCTCTTCCGATCACCTCCTACTGCACACTATCAAGATTCAAGATTCAAATGGCGTAGATCAATTCACTCACTTTCATCGACAAATAGGGATGAGATAGTTGAAATATATGAGTACTAGCATAGTGGAACTTAACGAGATTGTTCCGCGATAGCTTTTACTTTCTTTTGTACAAACCACTGGCCTCACGCCACCTTCAAATAAATGCAAACTTCTTTCCTTTACAATTTCTCATTGTTGTTATTTGCAATAAGTCCAACGCTTGCTTTGAATGACTATACACATTTGATAATAAGAATCTAATCACAAACATACTAAAAGTGAACATACAAAAGTACTTACTACAGCTCCGTGGAATCGAGATGACAACGAAAGTCACCAATGCATTCCCACAGTAGCATGATCCCCAAAGGTGTCACTCACAACACAACTTCCCAACAGAGCAAAGGGAATCCACGAGCAGCAATTCCACTCGACTAAGCAATGTTACATCGGCCTCCAAGCAAGAACACTCACCCCTAGTCAAGGTATTTATCCCTCACGGTATCTCAACTGCCCTTTTCCCCAGAACAAGATCCGCACTCCAAGACTTGGTCAACAGGCATCTGAGGAACCTACATCTTCATTCCCAGAGATTACAACGGATCCCGACTCTTCCACCGGCCTCCAAAGAACATCAAATGCTCTCCAAATGAGATCTGCACCTGTAATCCCCCAAGTAGCGCCCTAAATTTCCTCCAGGATCTACATACAAGGTCCCCAACGGTCGCCTCCCGCATTTCTCCTCAAATAGGTCTATATGAGATCTCCAACAACGAGCTTCTCAATCCTACCTTCCTCAACAATATCTAGGCCCAAGACTTGGTCGATAGTGCATCTGAGGAATCCAGGTATCTTTCAAAAGTTGGACTTCCACCTACTCAATTCCCTCAAGGAGTCGAATCCTCAAACAAAGCATCCGTGATTCTTCAAGATGGATATGTTTTAAAATACCACAACATCTATCATTCATACATTACTCATAAAGTCATAATTCATGCATATGTCATTCATATACATCATGCATCATACTTGTATAAACTAACCAATATTCTCATAAAGTTCCTTGTTTTCTCCAAAATGTACTACCGATTTAAACAGTCCAGATTAAGCCTCGAATCGATGGAAACCATCCGAAGACCGCCTTGGTTGTCCTCTCGACGATCGTCGTGACTAAGCCCCAATCGACGGAAAACTATCTCGAAAGACCGCTTTTGGTTGTCCTCCGACGATCGGGTCCAGATTAAGCCCCGAACCGACGGAAAACTATCCGAAGACACCACTCGTTATCCTCCGATAACAGTAATGGATCAACACCATGCACAACAGAAGCTATCCACATTTTGCCAACTACTATCTCCTCGTGAGTAATCAAGACGAAGATTTATTCTAATTCTTCCTATTATCAATAAAGTTCCTAGAGTCTAGCTACGACTCTTGCCTTCGATGGCATCTAAGCCCATCTCCCGACCATTTATCAACATTTCTCCACTTTCGTAATGATGCATATATGGTTAAAAATCAATACAAACCAATAAATCATTCAAAAAATGAACACGGTTCAACGTGACGACTCTAGATGGCATCTTAAGCCCATCTCCATGCTCCTCCCAAACGCCTACAGAGCTCAGCGACGGCTCACTCCCCAAAGATCGATCTTTCCGTATGGCATCTTAAGCCCATCTACGCCAATTTCCTATCAACATTCTCGAGTCTAGCGTACGACCATCCTCCCAACAAGTATCCAAATGGCATCGAAGCCCATTCTCGCATCATCCACCAACAAACAGTGCACCAGGTATCGAGTGTTCAATCATCTTCTACCTCCGTGTCACGAAAGACAAGCGTGTCAATCTAACCTCCAAAGACAAGAAGATTGAACAGGGCAGCTGTCATACCCCAAAATTTTCCTCCATCTACTCAAGAGATTTCATACATCTATGCTCAAGGATTCTCAAGAGTCGATCGACAAACTCTCCTAGACAATCAACCCAAACTAGGGTTTGGTATCTCTCAAGTCAAGATAAACTTCCAACATCTCCAATAGACTTCATGCCTCCTCATATGCTTCAAAGATTCTCCATGTCAAGTTTCAAGCCTCATAAGTCAAGTTTCCGCATAATTGCTCGATGGTTGAAAATCAACAGATTGGACAAAAAGTCAATCTGTGGTCAATACATACCAAACTTCATAATTTTTGGTCAACATCCTCATTTTGAAGTTACATTCATCATTTGATCAAGGGTTGATCATGATTCATCAAGAAAACTCAAGATTTGCTCAAAAGTCAAACTTTCTAAATTGGGGTTTCTAGGTGAAAAGTCAATCGAACTTTGACCGATCATAACTTTCTCATACTTTCTCGTAAATTTTCCACCACCTCTTGTTTTGAAGGAAAATCAATTCTACAACTTCATGTCTCACAAGAATGTCCAAAAATGCTTCATTTGAGAGGTATAGCTCAAAACATTACAGTGTCATTTTCAAAGTCAACAAAAGTCAACTTTTGTTTTGAAGATATATTGAGCATGGTAACTCCAATTGAGATGAGACCAAAACTGTTGGTTAGAGGACTCTTAGAGCTTTCCAAAAGTCCAAGAACACTCAAAATGTGGAAAATTGAGCAAGTTACACCATTCTACAATTTTGAAAGAATGCACAAAGAGAGATACTTCTAAAAATCAAATCTTTGCAAATGGGCTTACTTTTTCTTCATCCAAACTTATTCCTCATACAATTAGGAATATCCAAGCTCAATGCCATGAATTTTGATTTATTTTTCTATTTAATTTGAATTTATTCATTTAAATACAAATTAAATTGAAAAATAAAGTATAAAATCCAAATTAAATGCAAATTTGATTTTTTTCTTCTTTGTGATCCAATCAATTCATTAAAAGCCAGCAAATTGAAATTGATCAATATGGAAGATTAGATTGAAAATTCAAAGTTTGAAGATTTGATTTTTGCAAAAATCAAATTTGATTATCATTGATTATTGATCAATCTTTTCCCAAACAATGCCAAATCCTTCCAAGATTTATACTGATGCATACCAATTGAAAGAGGACGAAAAATTGCTCCAAACCCTAACCTAAAAGCAAAAATGTGTTCTTGAAGCTACTAGCAACTTGTTCCACTTGTTTCAATTGATTTTGAAGATCCAAACACGTTCCTTGATACCCCTGTGAGTGATTCTTACCCATTGCCAAAAACATCCGTAATCGTGAAATCACGAATCGGTTTGTTCTTGTTTTTTCAAAATCGTGTTTCATTATTCATGCATTATTAACAAGTTTTGATGTTTGTTTTGTGTTTAGAACAAAGTTTGCAAACGTTCGGTGGTTTGATTGCATTTCCATGCCTCGAGCTCGATATGCCATATTAGGGTTCTGAACTCACGATTTAGGTTTTGCTTAAAAGGAAAAATTGGACATCAGACTCCATACCATTGAATTCGAACGACTCCGAGGAATCGAACCATGGTCTCAAATGTTATTTATATTATGTGCTACTGTTTTTGAATTTTGTTAGACTTAGCTGTTGACCACGACGCCGGATTTCAAATTTTTAAACGAAGAAGACGAAGTCTCCATGCAAGTGATGAGGCAAGTCGAGCCGTGGAAGATCCATGCCTCGCTCCTCCAAACACAAACGCACATGGCGCAGCTATTAAGACCTCACCTGTTCCCGATGCTCTCCCATGACCGGGTTCGATCCCTAAACTGCTTTGCATTTCTTTCCAAAACTTGCATATTTTCATATTTTTCCTATTTTAATATTTTCATGTTATTTTAATTAATTATATTTGTATTTTCTACCTTTAAAATCATCCAAAAATATTTATTCTTTTTGCATGCATATTTTATTTATTTTATAATTTTGCATTTAAATCATTGTAAATCATTTTTAATTATTAAATTGCATCTAAAAATCCAAAAATTATTTTAATATATTTATTATTTTAAAGATATATTTTTCTCATATAAAATTGCATTTTTCTAACATTTTCTCTTATTTCGATTTCATCATATTTTCCATTTCTTGTTTCACAAGTTAATCCGATTCGCGATTCTTCCATTTTATCTTATTTTTCAATAATGTAAATGTATACGGATGTAATAGTTTAAATTAGGATTTTATTTTCCGTATTTTAAATTATGTATCTCGCCCTAAAGCCTTGTAATAGCAGAGACATTTACCTTTCCGCACTTTACATTCCGCATTTTACTTTCCGACCCTATAAATTCTAGTAATTAGGCGGTATGGCAAGATAAAATTGAACATAGCCCACTAATTTTCAAGATAAAATATTCGAAATCAACACACTTCTTTCACACACGCACCTTTAGGTAATTCTCTCTCGCTGCCTTCACGAATTCAAATGGTCATGTCCTCTAACGAGGTATTCTAGCACCGCTTCAAAACAAATCATCATAGTCCCTTCGATAAAGATCATAAGACCCACGATGTCGCCCGAATACATGATCTTGACCTCGATTGTCGCCACGAAAATGATGATAGTCCCTCTTGAATGTGCAGGATACTACAAGTTGCTTTCTATGACCATCCGATGTCCCTTCAATGTCCCGCCACATCCAACGAATGGAGCTACCTACCAACTAATGGTATGGCTAGCGCTATTCTAAAGGAATGTAAAGTACAACAAACGACTCAATTGAAAGGGTAAATAAGTCTTTAGTTGCTTGCTCTAAAAATCAAATGCTTTTCACACCACACACTTTTTCAAAGTTCAATTTCTTTTCAAAACGAACATTTCCAACACTTTGTATACACTCCTACGAGTCATTACAAAGTCAAAGCGAAATGCCCTTTTCAAAACATTTTTGTCAAACACACGTAAAGCAATTTTAAAAAGTGATCTAGAGCAACTAAGAGCTGTAGATAACTACACGATGGAAAGGTGCTAATACCTTCCCTTTTCATAACCATTCTCCGAACTCGTAATCTAACGAAGGTCTTTTTCTCACTTTTACCTTCCCTTAATTGATAAAATAAAAGTCTCATACCTTGCTATCTCCGCACATTTTGGACAAAATCCTACAAAGTCGGGCTTCACTGCACATAATAGTGCCTGGCATCAACATCTAAAAATAGATGTTTAAAACATCAAAGTAGGGCACTTACACATGCACACACATAATCATTATCCTTTTATAAACTTTTCAAGATTACAAGATTATGATGCTTCCTTTAATAACATCACAACATTTGAGCACACACTTATAGTCGCTTTCTTTTCCACACACACAAACACACAAAACACAAATAACACATATATCAACATTCTACAATATCGTACCTCTTCTCCCTTTAGCTTCCAAACATCATATTCTCGAAGTTACACAAAATAAGGACATAGTTGATGTTGGTCCTTATAATCAGAAGATTTTTATTTGAATTTTCCACGCTTACAAATTAGGAACTTAGTTTACTTACTACACAAGATTCAAATTGCTACACTCTATAACTTGTAATTGAAGAAACCACATTTTAAACCATGATGACAAAAGATACGCCTTCAAAATATAAGTCCTGGATCTCATTTGCCATCTTCTTCTGGTTATGTCACATCTTCATGTAAACATCTTCATACCATGGCTTGATTCGAGATTCACACAAATATCCAACTCCCATCAAGATATCTCGTATGCATCTCTTAACATTGAATCAACTCTTCATACACTCACCCGGATAACGTTGCCACCCATCCTAAACTTGTGAAGATTAAATGAACTTAATATTGACATTCAGCTCATAATATACCATGAATACATCGAACTTACTCACCTCCTAAGCAGAGTATATGTAGTTTGCATTCCACTTCATACTATAAGCAACTTAGTCTCCCAAAGTACTCATGTTGTTGAGTTAGGTTTATCTACTCACACTAGATAATACCGACTAATCTCATCTTCACACTTTGAACTTATTCTTTAAACAATACAAACATTCAAGACTAAAGACATTAAGATGATGTTCCAACATCAAATATGACATTATCAATCATAGTATGGTTCTAGGGTAACATCCATAAATCTCATCCATAGCACTTGGGGAACATGGAAGTAACAATCTTCCACCGATCGAGCTTCATGATCGACAATCAAAATAATCGCTGATAACATAAGCCACATCTCAATAAGCTTTTCTCCAAACTTCTTCATTCTGACTTTGAGATGATGGATGCCATAGTCTCCACTCATGTAGAGATTCCTCTACTAGGTTTCTCGAACGATTTACTCTAGGCATGACTCAAAGATATTCAAATTCTTCAGCAATCAGATCCCTCGATTCTTCCGATAATACCCTTCCAAGACAATGTTTAGGGAATTCAACACTCAGGACCATTAATCATTGTGGTTGGAACACAATATTTAGCACCAAACAGAGTCTGTTCTATGGTCATGAATAGAATTCCACAATTCTGGTTCCTTTGATCAGAAGGATCTTCCAGATACAAGCTCATCTTATGTTCATAAAGGACCTAGAAAATACCTTTATGATTCCTTTTAAGTACATTGAGCTCAACTTCTATACCCCCATAAGCTTTGGTCAGAAATAAATTGACTTCTGGAGTAGATAGCTTAATTGATCATGTCCTGATCAACTAATACAAAGTAGATGTCTCCTCTTCCAGATCTGGAGTAGGTTCCAAACATATGTACTCACACTACATTTGTTTAGCACCCAAAACATCTGTTCTTCAACCGTAGCTCTGACACCGTTGAAGTAGTGTTCTAACATTCCATAGAACATCAGTTCCTTCTTCTTGGAACACTATCCTTGATAATCATCAAGGTCTTCAAAACTATATACAGATGTGTATGAGGATCATTGATCAATTGATACTCATCAACTCTATTAATAAATATCTTTATGAGTGGACTTGAGGAAGATCTCAAGTATCTTTGACACTTTTAATATAGTTGAAGAAATATGCCAAATATTTTGTTGAAAAAATATAACCCTAGAATTCTTCTTGCACTTTAAGGGATGTATCAAGCTATGCAAATAAATATAGTAATACTTCAATGTAATTTATACAATTCTTACTCCATAATTCAAATGTAAGCATGACAGCTAAGGATTGAAAATAAATCAACCCGCATGAAGGTTTTGACAATTTTCTTCTTTGTGCTAAATATAGGCTGAACAATTTAATCCAAGTTCTTCACTCCCGCATGAAGTCTTTGAATTTAAGCTCCCTTTGTTCTAACTTATCATCTTCTTTCCTCAAGAAGGTACAACAGTTCTGGTCAGGTCGGTCTTTAATGCACATTAGTCTTCCACAATTAGGTTCATCCTCCACTTCAAGGGACCATACAATATGAACAAGCCTTGTTCAAACAATCATCTACCTTGTACACAACCGTAAAGTATCCTCCCTAGATCTCATCCAGAAATGCATGAAAACCAACTCGATACCAATTGAAATTTAGTAATGCAAATTCCAAATGTCATATAAGGATGTCTTGACATCCGATCCGCATTAAAACACAGCATAAGGTAGTAAACGATAAAAGGTGAAACATAAAAATAACACATAGAATTGTTCACCCAGTTCGGTTCAAACCAACCTACATTTGGGGGCATACCAAGCCGTGAATGAAGTCCACTATCAAGTAGTACTAATTTAGAGTTAAACTCCCTATTAACACCTTTCACTTAATCCTCACCCATTACTCCTTCTACCCAAGAAACCCATCCTAGATATGAGAACCTCCGCTCACTCCCTATCACGATGATGTCTAGCGCATCTCAAATACCACTACATCAACAACTTGGTTTCTAACAACCTTCAAACACGTAAAAGTAGAAGATACACTTATCACAACCAACTAAGTCTTAAAGCCTCTTTTAACTTAGATATACCTTGGAGTTGCTTCACAGCTTCCTCCAAGAACACAACTCATCTCATTGCTTCACAGCTTCTGAGTGAGTATAATTATCCTCTTGCATACAGGCTTCGAGGTACAAATCAGTGACCATCCCACAATCCGGGTGGTTCACTTACATGGTTAACCCTAAAGATTACATCTTTCTAAAAATGGCTAGCTTACTAAAACTAGGTTACAAACTGCTTATTTATAACCTTCCACCCAACTGGATTTGGGCCTTCAAACAACAACATAAAGTTGTAACAAACTCTACAAAACAAGCAGATAACTTCTGCTACAATCAAGGTCCTTTCTGGTTTTTCTCCTTAGCTTTTAGACCTCCACAAATGCATTTATAAACACGGAAGATATGACCCATAATATTCCCAAAATATTATGCATAATTAAAAACAGAATTGTAACAAACTTTGACAGTTCAATAGCATGATGTCTGACGTCTCGACATCTCATTTGACATGTTGTTCCAGTTGTTGAAAATCTTCAACACAACATGTTCATGCATTCCAATAGGATTACATCAAGTTAAATATCCTATTGTTCAATACATTGTTGCAGCTATTATTTGTTTTATTAAAATTTAGCTAATCCATAAAACCGTGAACACAAATGCCTTTAATACAACCTGCTTAACTGAATCGCGCTTCAAAACATGGACCAAGTCAACACGTGATACACACCATCAATACACGTGCCTTAGATGAAAAGTTTAAGAACTATCCCCTCGCTGGTCTTTAAGGATAAAATATGTCTTGAAATATGTCCCGACTTTTGTTCGACATTATTCTTCCTCGCTTGAAAATAATAGTTTTAAAAGACTTTCCATATGAGAAGCAAAGTACATTATCTTTGTTGATCTCAATACCCTTCAAAGCTGTTGATTAATTCCTCCTTCAATTGTAGCTTGATAGACATACCAAAGGTAACAATAGCTAGATCATAGATGCACAAGCACATAAGTATCATTTGCTCCTCTTGCACATAACTCCGCCCCTCAACATCATCAACACTTTCGCCTTCTTCATGGATAACCATATTAGCCCAAACACTTCAAACTCAATAATTACACATGAGAAGGAAACATTTTATTCCGGGTCCTCACAATACTAGAAGTATTCTTATTTGAATTTGCCATACAATTTCCAAATTTAGGAATCCTTAGTTTACTTGCTACACAAGGTTCAGATTGCCACACTTTGTTACTTGTAATAGAAGCGACCAAATTATTAACCATGTGTCATACCCCAAAATTTGTCCTCCATCTACTCAAGAGATTTCATACATCTATGCTCAAGGATTCCTCAAGAGTTGATCGTGACAAACTCTCTCCTAGACAATCAACCCAAACTAGGTTTGGTATCTCTCAAGTCAAGATGGACTTCCAACATCTCCAATGGCCTCATGCCTCCTCATATGCTTCAAAGATTCTCCATGTCAAGTTTCAAGCTCACAAGTCAAGTTTCCTGATAATTGCTCGATGGTCGAAAATCAACAGATTGACAAAAGTCAACTGTGGTCAACATACAACAAACTTCATAATTTTTGGTCAACATCCTATTTTGAAGTTACATTCATCATTTGATCAAGGGTTGATCATGATTCATCAAGAAAACTCAAGATTTGCTCAAAAGTCAAACTTTCTAAATTAGGTTTCTAGGTGAAAAGTCAATCAACTTTGATCGATCATAACTTTCTCATACTTTCTAAATTTTTCCACCACCTCTTGTTTTAGGAAATTCAATTCTACAACTTCATGTCTCACAAGAATGTCCAAAAATGCTTCATTTGAGAGGTATAGCTCAAAACATTGTGTCATTTTCAAAGTCAACAAAAAGTCAACTTTTGCTTTGAAGATATATTGAGCATGGTAACTCCAATTGAGATGAGACCAAAAGGGTTGGTTGAGGACTCTTAGCTTTCCAAAAGTCCAAGAACACTAAAAATGTGAATTGAGCAAGTTACACCATTCACAGTAAGTCAAATTTTGAAAGAATGCACAAAGAGAGATACTTCCAAAATCAAATCTTTGCAAACGGGCTTGCTTTTTCTTCATCCAAACTTATTCCTCATACAATTAGGAATATCCAAGCCCAATGCCACGAATTTTTGATTTATTTTTCTATTTAATTTTGAATTTATTCATTTAAATACAAATTAAATTTTAAAATAAATTATAAAATCAAAATTAATTGAAAGATTGATTTTATTCTTCCTCGAGATTCAAGAAATCATTAAAAGCAAAGAATTTCAAATTGGATCAAAAGGCAAGATTGATTGAAATTGATTTGTTTTGAAAATTTGATTTTCATGAAAATCAAATTTGATTATCATTGATTATTGATCAAATCTTCCCAAAACAATGCCAAATCCTTCCAAGATATATACTTGATGCATACCAATTGCAAGAGAACAAAAATTGGCTCAAACCCTATTCTCAAACTCAAAAACGGTTCTAAGCTATGGAGATCATACTTCCAATTGCTTTCAATCGATTTTGAGGTGTCAAACATTCTTGATACCTCCGAGTCGATCCGCACTTTTATATTTTCAAAACCATCCGTAAACAAGAAATCACAATCGGTTTGTTCTTGTTTTTTCAAAATCGTGTTTCAATCATCATGCATTATTAACATGTTTTGTGTTTGTTTTTGTGATTAGTGATGAGTTTGCAAGTCGCACTTTGATTGAGTTTCCAGTCGGAAACACGATATGCCATGATTAGGGTTTCTATGCCGCTTTAGGTTTTTCTTAAATGGAAAATTGGACCATAAGACCCATACCAAGATGTTCTAAATGCTTCAAGGAATCGAACCATGGCCTTAGATTTTATTTATATTATGTGTGTTGCATTTGATGTTTGTTGGGACTTAGCGTCGAAAATGGCCGATTTAGATTTTCAAAAATTCAAAAGGGTTAAGACGATGGACGCATGAAATGAGAAGCTTTAGAGCTATTGTTTTCCACTCAATCGCTTCCAAACATTCTTGCACACTTAGTACGCTTGGTTAATGCTCACTGCTTCCCGTGATACTCTCCCGGTCACGAGTTCGATCCACACCGTGGCTGGTTTGTTTCTTTTCTCAACTTTGCATATTTTTCCATATATTTTCATATTTTCTAATTTTAATATTTTGTATTTTTAATTAATTTCATATTTTATTTCTGCATTAAAAATCATCAAAATTAATTTTCTTTTTACATTATTTTCTGAAAATCTTTATTTAATTTATAAATTTAAAAATATATTTTGCATGCATATTTATTTTTATTCATAATTTTGCATTTTAATTACTTTTAATTCATTTTAATTATTAAATGCATCTAAAAATCCCAAAAATTATTTTAATATATTTATATTATTTCCAGCATATCATATTTTTCTTATTTTAAAATTTGCATTTTTCTAACTTTTTTCTCTTGTTCGATTCATATCATATTTTCCGATTTCATTCTCTTGTGTTGATCCGATTGCATAATTTTTTCTTTATCATTTTATTTTCCAATAATGTAATTGTTTATGGGATGTAATAGTTTAAATTAGGCTTTTATTTTCCGAAGTTTAAATTATGTATCGCCCCAAAGCCATGTAATAGCGTAGGACATTTACCTTTCCGACTTTATATTCCGCATTTTAATTTCCGCACCCTATAAATTGCTAGTAATAGGCGTGTATGGCAAGACTAAAATCAACATAGCTCACTAATTTTCAAGATAAACATATCTCGAATTGACACACTCTTTTCACACATGCACCCTTAGGGTAATTCTCTCTCGCCTTTACGAATTCAAATGGTCATGTCCTCGAACGTAGAGGTATTCTAGCACCGTTCTTCCAAACAAATCATCATAGTCCCTTCGATACAAAGATCATAAGACCCACGATGTCGCTCGAATACATGATCTTGACCTCGATTGCCTACACGAAATGATGATAGTCCCTTCGAATGTGCTAGGATACTCTACAAGTTGCTTTCTACACCATCCGATGTCCCTTCGAATGTCCCGCTTACATCCAACGAATGGAGCTACCTACTAACTAATGGTATGGCTAGCGCTATTCTAAAGGAACGTAGAAGTACAACAAAACGACCAATTCGAGTGGTAATAAGTCTTTTAGTTGCTCGCCTACCAAATGCTTTTCACACCACCACTTTTTTCAAAGTTCAAATTTTTCAAACAAAAACATTTCGAACACTTTGTATACATTCCTACATGAGTCATTACAAAGTCAAAGCGAAATGCCTTTTTCAAAACATTTTGTCAAACACACGTAAAGCAATTTTAAAAGTGATCTAGAGCAACTAAGAGCCCTAGATAACTACGGATGGAAAGGGTGCTAATACCTTCCCTTTCATAACCATTCTCCCGAACTCGTAATCTAACGAAGGTCTTTTTCGTTACTTTACCTTCCCTTAATTGATAAAATAAAAGTCGGTATGACTCTTGCTATCCGCACATTTGATACAAAATCCTACAAAGTCAGTTCACCGTGTTACGTAATCCTGGCGACTACTGGAAACACCCAAAGAGAGAATTACCTTAGGGATTTCTAGATAACTTTTATTGCTTTTTGTTTGACTTGTATGCTTTATCTTTAAGGGTTGTCGGTATTCTATTTTTGGGGATCCTACACCGGATCCGGTTTCCTTTGTAAGTAGCATTAGATCATCGCGAACGTTAGACGTGATAACTAAACCACAACATGATGGTTACGCTAGCGTGACACTTTGGTTGTCCCGATACTTTCATTCCCAAGTTGAAGATAGTATTTGGCTTCGTGGTGTCATCAAGCGCTAACTAAACTTTTAGAACCTTAATTGACCCATCTTGGCCATTAGAAGGTAGTGAGATGGCCTTTTGTGTAGACCGAGGTTGGTTGATACTCGATGCTACGCTCATGAGATTAGACTTTGGGACATTTTCGATCGACACTTGTCAGATTGAAATAAGCGCCTCACGAGAAAGATCTCTGATGTGAGATTCCTAGAAACCTGTTATTATTATAGGACAGATGAACCAACTCAAACTTTTGTGGGGTAATCACCTATACCTCATGCAAGCCTTTAAACCTAGGCTCATCAGGTGAATTGTTCAGTGTGCCAAACATGACATCATGACATCATTTGCATTGCATCATTTCTAACTATTTCAAGGACCTAGGGATTTATCTTTGCTCGCTTTGTAGGATTATGGCTTCTAGAAAGACTATCCAATCAACTCACGGGTATCCCTTCTCAACTCAAAGAATTGGTTTCTAAATTCCGACCATGCTCGGCTCATCAAAAGACATGGTTACTACTTGATTTGGTTATCTCGCTCAAGAAGATATGATGCATGTCCTATTCCAGCTTTTTTGATCCGAAGCACCATTGCTTTACATTTCCGTGATTATCGCTTGGTTCCTACCTTAGAAGAGTTCTCTGTTACTGGGATACCTATTCTTGACCAAATGCCATTCACGGTCTAGAAAAGGTTCCTAAGCACGAAGACATCGATCCGCCTTACATCTTAAGCGCCTATATCGAAGCCAATTGGGAAACTAGAAGTGGAGTTAAGGGTTTACTTTAAGTTTCTAATTAAGAAAGCCAGAATTCCTCAAAGTTATGAGTTTCCATGCATTTGAAAATATTGTGGCCTTGCTAATTTATGGTTTGGTTCTATTTCCTAATTGATCAATTCATCGATATCACCATCAAGTTGTTCCTTACCCGCAATCCTGCCTACTTTACTTGGAGGCATCCTACATCTCTCTCCACACTGCACTACTAAGCGACAAGGAACTCTCATGTGTTGTACACTGCTATCAAGGTGGTTTATTTCGCACCTTCCTCCATCCTTTTGAAGAATGAACAAAGGTTGAGATGGTCTCAAAGACTAATGTCACTCTCTCATTCCGATATTCGTTGGAATCTTTTCTCTCAAAAGGACTTCAAATTCATTGAGCGTTGTGGAGAATTCCCTAATGTACCACTCCTTGGTATAAGGGGAGGTATCACTTACAACCCTTCTTTAGCTCTACGTCATTTTGGTTTTGCTCGAAGAGATGGTCCACATGATATGCTTCCAAGATGTTGTGTTCGACCACAACCACGATCTCCTGAATTACTGACGAAGGTTTATACATGCTTGGGGCATGGTAAGAAAACTGATACCAAGACTTTGGGGCACCCGAACTCCATTCCTTGGGAACCTTACCTCAAATAGGTACGAGCTCGAGCTCAAAACCTCATGATGCCATTCACGCTTGTTTTACCAGTAATTATGGAACCCTGCTATAGGTGACGATTCTATGCTGTCTCCATCCCGATACCTACCGATTTTGAAGACTTGAAGAGATCCCGGATTCAACTCAAGGAAGAGGGATACCTTTGAAGCTCGCGCGAGAGAAGAAAGTGCTAGAGTCGACAAAGCTACTTCACGAGGAGCGAAACATCAACGCTTACATCGGCACCAAGAGGAAGCCATGGGAGACTTAAAGCTTTAGGATGTTTATGTTTTCTTTTATTGTTTTGAACTATCTCTTTGTACTTAAATAATGAAAAGAGTACTAATAAATGTTTGTTCATTGCTTGTTTAACAAATTTAAACTTAAGGTCCTTGAAAACATTGCATTGCATTCGTGATAAACATCGCTGATAGCATATCATAACATCGCATCACGTACATTGAGTTGGTTTTTCATTTGCTCGCTATTTATTTTAGCGTAAATGGCTCGAACAGATCGTCAAAGATCTTCAAGCTCGTAATGCCCGGCCCAACAGATGTTCACCTGGTCCAAGGCCAAGAAGATTTGAAGAAGCTCATCAACAAGAAGAAGAAGGTGTTGGTCTCCTCAACACGGGGGTAGACGCCAAAGGGGGTCCAAAAGTGGTCACCTGATCGAGCCTCCTCAAGGAAGTGTCCATACCGAGGAGCCAAGGGTGATGAAGATGACCCATGACAAAGAAAGAAGGAGAGGACCGCCTGAATTATATATCAATGATGAAGATGACAAGTACAAACAACTTGAAGACCGTCTCAATGCCGTGGAAAACTCAAGATGTCCGGCCGAACTTTGATGATCCGAGTCTTGTTCCCGGTGTTGTGATTCCTCCCAAATTCAAAGTTCCTACTTTTGCCAAGTATGATGGCATGTCTTGCCCTAAGTCGCATTCAAGTCCTATGTTCGTAAGATCAACCCCACACCGATGACGTAAAGTCAGGATGCACTATTTTCAAGAGAGTTTGTCCCAATACGCTAGAGTGGTACTATCGCCCAGAGAATGACCGATCCGTATTTGGAGTGATTTGGCTGATGCTTTCATGCATAATATGAGTACATGTTGAATTGACACCCACCGCATGCAACTACAAAGCATGTCTATGGGTCGGACGAGAAATTCAAGGAGTATGCCTATGGAGAGAGATCTAGCAGAGTTCAACCACCCTTGTCCAATGTGGAGTTGGTTGATATGTTCATGGGAACACTAACAGCCCATTCTTCAATCATCCGATTGAAATTCTTCATCCGATTCACCGAGTCGATATTGACAAAGTAACGATGTAAGCCGGTATCAAGAGTGGGAAGATCCATGTAGAGTCATCTTCAAATGTCGCAAAGAAATCTTTGGTGGTAAGAAAGAAGCCAATGTGGTGTATGGTCGAAAGCCGAGCCAAGACCGACTGCTCAATATGTAAGGGCCAGATCTCCAATCCTACATCAAGACAACCTCAACGAGACAACGCTGCAGAGTGTAATGCCTACGAAGACAGCTTTACTTAAGATCAACATGCCATTGTCGCAAGCCTTGCAACACATGTTGAACGCAGAGTCGATAACCTTGAGGGATCCTCCTCGAATGTCAATACTCTCTCCGGCACAATCCAAATGCTAAGTGTGCTTACCATTCCAATGCCCTGTATACCATTAATCGACAATTGTCGCTCAAGAACAAGATCTGTGATATGATTGAAGCTAAGCGATTGAATTTGATCCTCGCTGAGACTCCTAATGTGATCAACGCCATGCTCAACCATGACAAGGGTTCCAATGTCGCTGGAGACGATACTTATGTTTTCAACATAGATGACTTGACCATTCCTCTCGATGATCATAAGAAGAATTTGTTGCAAGCCGGTGTCAACCCAGATGCCCGAGAACTGCTTGGTGCCCATCCGCTACCGATGGTCAGGTTGGTGAGAAGACGGTTCGCAATGATGGATAACCGTGAGATACTATTTCGAAACCACCGTGCGTAAGCCGTGAAGAAATGTCTAAGTGAAGATTGATAACGAATGAAACTGCATTCTTCGTGGGGATACCTTGGGCAGCCAAGTGGAAAGTATGATTACATGGTGAAGTACACTGTCCCCGAAAGCTACAAAATTCCTATTGAAGATATTAGGCATCGATGGGTGACGATTCCCGTAAGACTAATGCCGAACACAATAAGGATTTCCTCCTCTGATCCCCGTGCCTAGAGCGACGCCTCATTATCACTTCTCCAAGACCGCCCATATTCCTCCGATAAAGTTATCCTTGAACTATGGAGTCGATGTTTACTATCATGGCGCAAGCAAGACCCTCTCGACTATCAAGGATCTTACACTGAAGCTACCATTCCCGACATTGACAACATCACCGGATCAAGTAAGGTGACCAGAACCGGAAGTGGTATTCTCTCCGTATATCTCCTCCAAAGACACCGCGACTCAAATTTCGATTCCATCTATTCAACCCATTCTCCAAGCTTGAGGAAAGAACCAAAGTGGCTCATCCCCGCTCAACCGTATACCAAAGGAAGTTATCAAGACACTCCAAACAAGAAATGAGGAAATTCAAGATTATCAAGAAAAGTGACTACAATTGCAGGAACAATGGGACAGACCATCCAAGATCTCCATGCTTGCTCTCTTCAGGTTTCGAGGCTCATGCTAACGCCTTGGTGAAATTTCTCAAAATGCTCACGCATCGCAAGACACTACCACCGACCGCCTGTTTGTATTGCTAGCCCTGGCTGCCAACAACGGCCCAGGCTCGGTGTCGATTTGACTCCCTCCGAAAAGAAACATAACAAAGCCTTGCACATCTCTGCTGGAATGCAAGGGTACCATTGCCTCATGTTTTGCTGACAATTCTCGCCTCCCTCGAATATCCCACCAAGACTTTTGATCGACTTGAAGTCGGGTTGGTCTGGAGACCCAAAGGATATTATTGTGAGAGTTTTTGATGGTTCTAACAAAGATTGAGAGCTCATCACCGTTAAAGTCGGTCCCGACTGATTCACTTTCTTTGTCATGGACATCCAATCAAATTATTCTTGCTTCTACTTGGACGCTCTGATACATGGGGCGTGCTACCGTTACTCACCTTACATCGAAACCAGTACCCGTGAAATGGAAGGTTGTCACAAGATGTGGTAGAAGATATATGGTCGTATCATATCCAAATGTCTTGCTACTCCTCGAGACGGAAGGTGATTTCTTCGAGACCGCCAGCTTTAAACAATCCCCGAGTCATGCCTGCTGACTCTCCGTCACCCCGAGAGTTACACAAGCCCCGCCTTAGGATGGCCTCACCGAAAGATGCTCAAGCCATCGCTGAACAAG
Organism: Vicia sativa; assembly: GCA_021764765.1. NCBI lineage: Eukaryota > Viridiplantae > Streptophyta > Magnoliopsida > Fabales > Fabaceae > Vicia > Vicia sativa. Next base: position 255,731,888 of record CM038794.1, on the reverse strand, counting down.
GAGGTAGTGCTATTCGGGGACAGCCTCCCCGATCTTCCTTCAACCGACAAGATCGGTTTAGGCTTCACCATCGTGAGGTCGAAGATGATACACCGCGAACGAAGCCGCCAACTTCCTTCCGTATCACCGTAGTGGAATCCATGCTATGAAGACGACGATACCCGGCTCGACATCATCAAGGATCTTCCTAACTCAGATCATGGCTCAAGAATTAAGACCAAGACGCCCCACCAATCTCCTTTAGTCGAGTAATTGCTCTTGTTTTGTTTTGCTTATTCGTATTTTTATGTTTTGAACAATAAACTTTGAAAGCCCAGTGCTTGCCGGCATCATGGCTCGCTTCAAGGAGGGTTATCTCGTTGTTCTGATATTCATTCAATAAATTCGCTGGGCTTTTGCATTCAATTGTTTGTTTTCTTTACTTTATCACCCCTTCAAAAGCTATGTGCTTACACACACCCACGTGATACACCGCAATCACTCCGAATCTCATAATACCCATGCTAGTGCTAAATATGACTTCGATAATCCGATCTACCAAGCCAAGACGAAGTGAGGAAGATTGTGAAGTGCTGGAGAACTTGCCGACTGCTACAAAGAAGAGCGAGTTATACGTACCACACTAAGAGCAACTGAGGTTGTGAATTTGCAATCGAATGGTACGTAAAGAGATCAAGATAGGAGCGGTCTTGAGAACAAAGTGTTAAAGGTTGATCTGATGCTACGAGACTATGTCGAGGTTTTTGCTTGGTCATATAAGACATGCCTGTTTAGACATTGATATTGTGGTACAACCGATCACGACAAAGAAGGTTTTTCCCAAAGAAATGTATGTTGTCAGAGCAAGGCCCGAGATGTCGAGAAAATCAAAGCCGGGTTATGAAGCGCTAACGCCGGGTTTCTAGCCGCCACCTCCTATCCCCAAGTTGTAAATGTGGTACCCGTGTCTCAAGAAGGATGGTAAGGTACTTAATGTGTGGATTACGAGATCCGAATAAAGCGAGTCCGGAAGACGATTTCCCACTTCCTCATATCGATGTTTCGGTCGACAATACCGCCAAGATAAGGTTTTCTCCTTCATGGATGGTTTCTAAGCATAATCAAATCAAATGGCTCCTCAAGACATGGGAAAGACTACTGTTACACAAATAAGCACTGCTACAAGGTTATGCCGCTCGGATCAAGAACGCTGGCGCCACTTATCGCGTTAAGTGTGACATTATTTCATGACATGATTCATCACGAGATGTAGGTCTACGCCGATTTATATGATAGCTCGATCATGCATCAAGAAGAACATCCCGATCATTTGCGTAAATTGTTTGATAGGTTGAAGAAGCATGATCGAGACTCGAATCCTAACAAGTGCATTGAGTCGATCCGAAAACTCCTAGGGTTTGTAGTCGGAAAAGGTATTGAGGTTGATCCCGCCAAGGTTAAAGCTATTCAAGAGATGCCGTACCCAAGCACCGGAAGAAGTCGAGGTTTCGGGCCGATTGAACTACATTGCCGTATCTATTGCACACTTAATCGCTACTTGTGAGCCAATCTTCAAGTTACTAAAGAAAGATCAAGTAGTGGAATGGAACGATCGATCCGCATCGCTTTTGACAAAATCAAGGAGTACCATGTAATCCTCCTATTCCGATGCCACCAAGGAAGACACTCTTATCATGTACTGATGTTGTTAGAGAACTCAATGGGGCGTGTGTCAGGGGCATGACGAGTCTCTGGTCGAAGAGTATGCAATATACTACCTTAGCAAAAGTTTACCGATCGTGAAACAAGATACTCACCGAGAAAACTTGCAACGCTTTTCGGTCGTCACACTAAGACAAGATATGTTGACCATAACTACCTTGTTGATTTCCAAGATGGATCCGATAAAATACATATTTGAGAAACCCCTCTCTCCGAAGAATTGCAAGATGGCAAATGATTCGACCGAATATGACATCCAAGACACTTCCTCGTAGCGATCAAAGGAAGTGGTAGCCGATCATTTGGCTCATCGCCAGATGACTATCGCCTATGCAGTCAATTTTATGAGGATGTTCTACTAGTTACGATCGTGAAGAACCGGCCCGCATTTAAGGACCCCAACAAGGATCCCGATGGACTATGGTCTTGATGAGCCTCAACGCACTGGCAATGGCATTGACGCCATCATTACATCCCCACAAAGGACATACGCCAACCGCCAGATTATGTTTCACACCAACAACATGGCCGAGTACTGCATCATGGGTCTAAAGTCGCTATTGACTTAAGAATCAAGTTCTTACAAGTGTATGGAGACTCAAACTTTAGTGATCACGATTATACATGAAAGGATACTTAAGATCCGAATCTCATTCCATATCGAGAGCATGTTCGAGTTTGATTCTCTACTAAGAGATCACTTTCAATCATATTCCACGAGAAGAGAATCGCCTGGCGTACTCATTAGCTACTATGTCGCCTATGTTCAAGGTCGATGGACAACGAGGTTCCCCGCATCATCATCGAGAAGTTCTACAACCAACAGACATTATTGTTGCGAGCTCGACGGTAAGAGAAACCTCGTACCATGACGTGAAGAGGTATCTGAGACTCGTGAACATCCGTAGGCATCCGCAATGATAAGAAATTCATGAGAAGATTCGTGATCCAAATTCTTCTCAAAGAACGGTATCCTATACAAGCGTAACCATGACTTGTGCCATCTACTGCAGAGACCGTAAAACAAAGAATGCTGATCACGGAAGAGTTACACCGAAGATTTGGTACCCAATTCGGACACACCATGGCTAAGAAGATTTTGAGAACAAAGTACTATTGGTCCACCCTGGAAGCCGATTGTCACCGCTTATGCTCGACCTGTCACAAGTGCCGTGACGACGACAAAGTACACGCATCTCCAAGCATTCTCTCAATGTTTTAACTTCTCCGCCTTTGCAAATGGGGCATTGACATGATCGAGAGATTAAGCCCACGGCTTCCAATGGACATCAGCCATCCTGTGGCAATTGATTACTTTACTGTGGGTAGGCACCTCAGATGCATCTCGTTACCAAGAATGTCAGGTCTGACCATCAAACATAATCTTATCTCACGGTGATGGCACTCGAAAGGATTATCACAGATAATGGTTCCAATCTCAACAATAAGATGATCACCGAACTCCGATAGCTCAAGATCAAGCATCATAATTCTCCATATCGGCCTAAATGAATGGCGCAGTTGGAAGCCGCCAACAAAACATTAAGAAGATTATACGTAAGATGCCCGTGACTTATAAAGATTGGCACGAGATATACCATTTGCTCTTCATGGTTATCGCATCAAAGACGTAACATCACTGTGGGCAACCCCTTCTCGTATACGGTATGGAAGCCGCCTTACCCATCGAGGTTCGATACCCTCAACCGTAGTCCTCCAGAGGCGTAGTTAAAGAAGACGCATCAGTCCAGACCGCCGACCGTATTAACTTGATCGATGAGAAACGACTGCCTCATTACATTTCCAAAATTTGCCTCCATTTACTCAAAAGATTTCATACATCTATGCTCAAGGATTCCTCAAGAGTCGATCGTGATAAACTCTCTCCTAGACAATCAACCCAAACTAGGGTTTGGTATCTCTCAAGTCAAGATGGATTTCCAACATCTCAATGGCCTTCATGCCTCATATGCTTCAAAGATTCTCCATGTCGTTTCAAGCTTCACAAGTCAAGTTTTCGATAATCGTTCGATGGTCAAAATCGTATCTGACAAAAGTCAACTGTGGTCAACATACAACAAAACTTCGATTTTTGGTCAACATCCTCATTTTGAAGTTACATTCATCATTTGATCAAGGTTGATCACGATTCATCAAGAAAACTCAAGATTTGCCCAAAAGTCAAACTTAAATTAGTGGTTTCTAGATGAAAAGTCAACTCGAACTGATCGATCATAACTTTCTCATACTTTCTCGTAAATTTTCCACCAACCTTTGTTTTGAAGGAAACCAATTCTACAACTTCATGTCTCACAAGAATGTCCAAAAATGCTTCATTTGAGAGGTATAGCTCAAAACATTACATGTCATTTTTAAAGTCAACAAAAGTCAACTTTTGTTTTGAAGATATTTTGAGCATGGTAATCTAATTGAGATGAGACCAAAGACATTGGTTAGAGGACTCTTAGAGCTTTCCAAAAAGTCCAAGAACACTCAAAAATGTGGAAAATTGAGCAAGTTACACCATCTACAAGTTGGGCAATTTTGGAAGAATGCACAAAAAGAGATACTAAAAATCAAATCTTGCAAAAGTGGCCTACTTTATTCATCCTAACTTGTTCTCAAGCAATTAGAGTGTCCAAGCCCAAAATACGAATTTTTGATTTATTTTTCATTTAATTTGTAATTTATTCATTTAAATGCAAATTAAATCTTAAAATAAATTATAAAATTGAAATTAATGGCAAAGATTGATTTTATTCTTTCCTTAAGGTCCAAGTAACTCACAAATGCCAAGAATTCAAATTGGAGCAAGAAAGGCAAGATTGGATTGAAATTGATCAAGCTTTGAAGATTTGATTTTTATGGAAATATCAAATTTGATTTATTGAATATTGATTGATTCTTTCCAAATTCAATCTCAAATCCTTCCAAAGATATATACACAATGCATACCTATCAAGAAAAGAGAAAAATTGCTCCACAAACCCTAACCAAAGTCAAATTTCAGCACTTGAAGCAAATTGGCAACCCTAGTTCCAATTAAGCTTAATCGATTCTAAGGTGTCCATTGCATTCCTTGATACCTAGAGTGAATCCAGATACTTATATCACAAAAAACTATCCGAATCAAGGAATCCAGTTTGGTTTGTTCTTACAAAATTTAAATCGATTTTAATTCTCATGCATTTTTAACATGTTTCGTGGTTTGTTTTGTGTTTAGATGGAAGTTTGCAAGTCGCGATAGTTTGATTGCATTTTCATGGCCGGAATCAAGCTTGCCATGGCTAGGGTTTCATGGACCAATTGGGATTCCAACAAATAGGACAATTGCTAAAACGAATGCTACCATTGTGTTTAGAATGACAAATCCAATCGAACCATGCCTTTAAATGAATTTATATCAGTGTAATCGATTTTGAATTGTAGACTATAGCTGGCCCGAGGTCGACGCAAAATGCCCGGATTCAAAATGAGATGAAGTTCTTGGCGCGGAATGATGCAATCGGAGGGTGACGGCAGTATCCCACTCACTCTGTTTCAAACACCGATGCAACGCGGGCGTAGCTGTCAGCGTTAGTCCTCAAGGTTTCAGCCTCGTCACGAGTTCGATCCACCTGTACGCTTTTGTATTTCTCAAACTCACGTATTTTTTTTATATTTTCCATATTTTAATATTTCTATTCAATTTTAGTTATTTTTCATTATTTTATTTAAGCATCAAAAATTACCAAAAACATTTTTCTTTTTACATTATTTTCTAAAAACCTTTATTTAATTTAATAAATTAAAAATATAATTTTTGCATGCATATTTATTTTATATATTTTTGCATTTAAATCATTATAAATGCATTTTAATTATTAAATCTTTTCCAAAAATCCCAAAAATTATTTTAACTTATTTATCTTATTTCATATATTAATTTTCTCATATTAAAATTGCATTTTTTTCTAACATTTTCTGCTTCATTTCATCATATTTCCCGATTTTTGTCTTTCTTACAAAGCTGTTCCGATTCTGATGCTTTTTTTTCTTTTATCGCTTTTTTCCAATAATGTAATCGTCACGGGATGTAATAGTTTAATTAGGTTTATTTCCTAAGTTTAAATTATGTATTCCCAAAGCCATGTAATAAATGCAGGATTTATCTTCCGCACTTTATTCCTGATTTTTACTTTCCGCACTTTATCAATTGCTAGTAATTAGGCTGTATGAAGATAACATAGTCTCACTTTCAAGATGATATCCGAATTTGACACACCTCTTTCACAACGCCTTTAGGTAATTCTCTCATGCCTCTTTCGACACAAATGGTCATGTCTCGAACGTAGAGGTATTCTAGCACCGCTGCCTTCCAAACAAATCATCATAGTCCTTCGATACAAAGATCATAAGACCCACGTGTCGCCTCCGCATACAGATCTTGACCCCATTGCCTACGAAAATGATGATAGTCCTTCGAATGTGTAGGATACTTCCTACAAGTTGCCTTCTATGACCATCCGATGTCCCTTCGAATGTCCCGCTACATCCAAATCGAATGGAGCTACCTACTAATAATGGTATGGCTAGCGCTATTCTAAAGGAATGTAGAAGCAACAAAATGACTCAACCCGAGTGGGTAATAAGTCTCTTTAGTTGCTTGCTCATCAAATGCTTTTCACACCACACACTTCTTTTTCAAAGTTCAAACAAAAAACATTCCAAACACTTTGTATACACCCTACATGAGTCATTACAAAGTCAAAGCGAAATGCCTTTTCAAAACATTTTTGTCAAACACGTAAAGTTTTAAAAAGTGATCTAGAGTAACTAAGAGCTAGAGAATAAATCATGGATAGAAAGTGCTAATACCTTCCTTTTCATAACCATTCTCCGACTCAGAATCTAACGAAGGTCTTTTTCTCATTTTTACCTTCCCTTAATTGATAAAATAAAAGTCGTGGCGACTCTTGCTATCCGCATACTATTAAAATCCTACAAAGTCAGCTCATCAGACATACCCATCCTCATGGATGACGTACGTATGAATGATCTGAGCATTTAACAAGTCAAGCAATCAGTCTAGCTCAAGTCGTGATCTAGTAGTCAAGCGATCATTCTCCCATGTTGATCTCAGGGGCAAATGGACTCACATACGTAGGGACCATTTAGTCAAACAAGATTCTACGAGCTTATGATACTTAGCACCATGGATGGTGAAGACTTCTAACACCCCGTGAACGCGATAGTCAAAAAATACCACGTGACAAAAAAGACCCGCGGTCGACCGCCCGGCAAAAATATGGTATCCCGCTAACCAAAAGGTTCAGTAAAATAAAGGATATATACAAAAACAGTTACCCTAAGCAAGTTTTAAACTAAAAGGCTGTATTGCAAAAAGGGTATCCCTAGACCGAAACCCGAAGGGCGGTTCAGGGCAAAAGTTAGATTTAAGCTTGACGCATCATGTCTCTTCCGCATCACTGCCTTTAATTACCATATCAACATCTGTCTTCACGGCGCAAGACCGCCTACTCACTTTCTAATTAATGGAAGAGATGAGATAGTCGAAAATATGAGTACCAGTATAGTTGGAACTTAATCCAGATTGTTTCCGCATAGCTTTTTACCTTTCTGTACAAAACCATCATAATACACCTTTTAAATAAACGCAAACTTCTTTCATAATTTTATTGTTATTTGCAATAAGTCCAACGTCATTTGAATGACTATACATTTGAATAACAAGAATCTAATCACAAACATACTAAAAGTGAATATAATAAAAAGTACTTACCATGCCCGTGAACTGACCGACCTACTAAAGTCACCAAAGCATTCCCCACAGCAGCATGACCGCAAAGTGTCACCCACAACCCAGAGTTAAAAAGCGGAATCCACAGCAAAGAATTCCAACGACTAAGTAATGTTACATCGGTCTCCAAGAACACCTCACTCCAACAAGGCATTCATCCCCGCCTCAATCCCTTTCCCCACGGCAAGATCTTCCACTCCAAGACTAGGTCGATAAAGTGCATCTGAGGAACCCAAGCATCTTCATTCCCAAATTTTTAGATTACAACGGATCCCGACTCTTCCAGCCCGGCCTCCCAAAGAACTATCAAATGCTCTTATCCGCACCTTAATCCCTAGTAGACGCCAAATTCCCAGTGTCTATATGGCGAGATCCCGGCTAACCAATTTTCTCAACTTTCACCCTCCTCTCCCTCAATGGTAACATCTCAGGCCCAAGACTCATCGGTTGAAGCGACCTGAGGAATCCAGTATCTTCTTCTCC